>JAAEAF010004915.1:0-51805 GCA_011037195.1 Triatoma infestans
TAATAACCAAAAAAAAAGATAATATATCTATGTTATAAAATATTGCAATATTTTTGGCTTTGTAAATAAATTTTGTTACATTTATTCACAAAATGTAAATAATGTAAATATGAATCTTGGGGAATAATGAAAATATAGTAGAACTAGGGGCGCTATTCTATATTTATAGTTAAACTGCAATACACCACTGTATTGCGGGTTTTCTTCATTATATCTTAGAAATCTCTATTATGAATGTTTAGCTTTTAACATGTTTGAATATTATTAATTTCCACAATTTTAAGTTCGTTTTTTAATTTTTAATTTTTCTAAATAATATAATATGTTAATAAAACAAACTGTGATTATAATAAATGCAAATATTGGAAATTAATTAATAAAATAAAATTCACATTTAAATAGAAAATTAAATTAAATGTGAAAAGTTGTAAACTTTATGTAACTAACCTTGCTTTAAAGAGTAACCTTCCATCACTAATTTTCGAAATAAATCCCAAGATATGTATCAATTTGAAAAGATGATCTATCCCACCCAGATAAATATAAAAAGAGAAATTCATAATTTTCAATTAATTTATATTTAGGCTTAACATTGTATGTAATATTCACACAGTTTCTTATAAGAGTTTTTTTTTTTCTTTTCAACATTAGTCGACAAGGTTTTCTTTCAAAACTATAATTTGGTTTTTAATATTATTAAAATTAATGTACCGTAAAATAAATTGAAATTAAAACTTTAAACAAAAAACTAAGCCGCACAATTCACTCAAAAAACTATCGCTAAAATCAATTCTTAAAAAATTGTTATTTATGAGGACTTTTGCAAAGTACTAAGAAAACTCGTCATTAAATTAATAAAACCTGATTTAAAAATAAAAACCTGATAAAACCTCCTAAACTTAAGGACCAAAACTTAATACTAAGTTGGAAATTTTTTTGTTTTTTGTTTTTCTGTTTTGTTTGTTCCATTTGGTGTTATATATTCATAAACTCAGTTCAAAAAAAAAAAAATTTCTGGTGTGAAACACTCACACAACTTTCTCTTTCTCCAGTTCTCAAAATTATAATTGACAAATTTTATAGTTTGTGTACCAAATTTAATGAAATTTGTCGAAACTGAAAAAACTATTCAGTAAAAGCGCACTTCCGGTTTACTGATTTTCTTCACACCCGGAATTTTGGCCAACTATTTATTTCTAATTAATTTCATTTGGATGATAGAGTTGTATAATCAAGTATGATACCACTTTAGCGTAAGCTGTAACCCTACCCCTCTCTTAAAAGTGCCCTTAAATGAATTTTCCCAAGAAATATTTTATATAAAAGTTGTAGATCTTTGAATGTTTAGTTTATATGTGTAGTTTCACGAAAATCGTCGGGGCCATTTTTGCGAAAATCGCGAAAAAGTGAAAAAATCATATTTAGTAAAGTGTTAAAACAAAAGCACTTCCGGTTTTCCGATTTTCCTCAAACTCGGAATTTCAACAACATATTTAATTCTAATTAACATTATTTAAATGACCGAATTGTGTAATAACCTAAAATAGCACTTTAGAGGGTAACCTAACCCCACCTCTCCCCCAGAAGGGCCCTTAAATCAATTTTCCCAGAGAAATGTTTCAAATAAAAGTTGTAGCTCCTTGTATATGTAGTTGATGTGTCAGGCTTAAAGAAAATCCTTGGATCCATTTTTGAGAAAAACGCAAAAAAGTAAAAAAGTCAACTAGTAAAGTGGTATTTCCGGTTGAGGAATTTTGACAGATAACGCACAGTCAGATCGCTTGGGGATACTTAAACGGAATATTAAGTTTCAGTTTTCTACGGTTTTTTGTTTTTGGGCTATGCTGTTCACTCACACACACACAGACCATTTGCTAAAAACCACTTGTTTGGACTCAGGGGACCTCAAAACGGATATTTCCGGTGAAAACTCGATATCGAAAATTTGACACGATTACAATACTTCCTCTTACTAGGAGTAAGAGAAAGTAAAAAATTATTCTCAAATTCTCTTTAGTGAATTTGTGATGAAAGATAGTATTTTGAAAGTATGACTTTGAATAGCAAATACAGCTTCATTTATCAGTCAGAGAAAGTACTATCTCTTAAAACTTATATTATATAGATGTTTTTCTGTTGTTTTTCTTTTAGTTACAGAGAAAAACTATAGTATCTTAACATTCAGGCTGAATTATTCAGCAACTTTAGTAATGCCTGATGAAAAAGAAATTGACAAATTCATCTCAGATATTAAATTTTAATAATAAAAAATAGAATGCAGTAAGATAAAAAGAAAAAAGAAAATTAAAATGGTTAATAAAGTTTAAATTTCAAGAGAACAGGAATGTTTTCAGCAATTTAATGTGATTAAAAATACATTAAAATGGTTTTTCATTAATTCTTTAAACCGTGCTGGTTTTTTTTTTTTTTTATATTATCGGTTACGGATATTCATCACTTCTCAGATTATAGTTTAGTTTAGTCCGCTTAAAGTGTTCAATATATCCGTCACAGAACGGATAGACTGAATTTGAAAGTCATTTTTTTTGTTTTTTGTCTAATATATTAAATATATCTCATAGTTATACTTTGAAAAAAATAAGAAGGGTTATTCTAGAAATAAAAGTTATTATTCGATTTACCTATTGAATTTATTAGATATGGGAATTTTTAAAAAATAAAATAAAATGATATTTTACAGGCAAGTCAGACGTCATTTTTTCCCCTATAAAATCCAATTTTTTTTCAAAAAAAAAAATGTTAAACATAAAAATGACATCATTACAAAGCTAGGGCAAACATCTCTAGCTCTCTGTAACAAATATAAACAAACACATTGACCTGTTTACTATTTTTTTGTCGGTAATGTTAAACAATAATTTTTTTTAAATAAAAAAAGATTCAAGGTAAAATAATAATGTAAACACAAATACATTTAAAAATGTAATGTGTAATTCTCACACGACTTTCACCTACCTTGATTAATACAATTTAATCAAGACTTTTTTTTTTCTCTTTTTTTCAACCGCAACGTTACAATGATTAGTGGGCTGGCCATAAAAATGGTGGTGGGGATTTCACTAGAGCGGCCTTGTATAGAGCGCCCTATGTTTAAATCAACAAAACTAAACTAAATTTAAATTAAATTGACAAACCTCCATGTCTATCTGAAATCAATAGTTTCAAAAAAATGTTTCAAATAAAAGTGATACGTTTCTATCTAATACAGCAAGTATTCGAAGTTTAAAGAAAATCGTTATAACAATTTTCGAAAAAACTATTCTGTAAAATCGCACAGAGCACAGTGTGTACTTGGATCACTGAGTGTATAAACTGAATTTGCTTTGTGCACGTCTGTGATATCGAAACCGCAAAAAGAAGCAAGCTCTATAACGGAAAATATCTCTGAAACTAATAGTTGTTTGCTGTCGGCATGAAAATAAAAACTAAATAAAGAAATGAAAGAAGTATTATATAATTAGGAAATTATGTGTGAAAAAAAAAAATGCCCCGCAAGGAGACTGTTGTTGCATACAACACTTTGGGATTAGCGATCCCGTGGGTTATAACAGCTCAATACACAATGCGCACATATCATAGAACAGTACACATTACATTAACACCATACATTACATCACCAAAGCACATAGGGACAACTACAGTACACAAGTTGGGGCTTACGTCCCTAATTTCAAGACTTTTTCGCTAGGATAGTAATCTCTAGGCGGAGAAGTCTAATATATGCAGTAAAGGCCACTTGTCTAGGGGATGATAACCCCGAAATCACACCTCCTAGTCCTGCTCATTGGGAGATCAGGTTAATCGACTGACCAACTCCTCGTCCATCCCAAAAAAGCAAACATATAAAGTGCTAAAAAAACAAGCATGGAAAAAGCACCAGAAAAAATGAAAACAGAAAGATCCTGGAGAGAACAGCTTGCTTCAGAGGAATACATCAACTAGATTAAACCTATCTATAAAAAATAGGTATATTATAGGTTCATTTAATAACAACACATTAAAACTATAACCAATTAAATCTTTACTAATCGAATGACTTTTTAATTTATCATTTTAACTTTCCATAGTCAAAATAAAAATGAAAAAAAAATCTGGCGTGAAACACTCACACAAGTTTCTCTTACTCCAGTTTTCAAACTTGTAATTGACAAATTTTATTGTTTGTGTACCAAGTTTAATGAAATTCGTCAAAAACTGAAAAAAAAACTGTAACAGCAGTAAAAGCACACTTCCGGTTTACTAATTTTCTTGAAACTTGGAACTTTGGCCATCTATTTATTTCCAATTAATTTTGTTTGGATGATAGAATTGTATAATCAACTGAGATAGCACTTTAGAGAAAAACATAACCCCACCCCACCCCCAAAAACCCCCATAAATGACTTTACCAGGAGAAATATTTCAAATACAACTTGTACCTCTTTATATGTGTAGTTAACATTCCTAGTTTAAAGCAAATCGTTGGAGCCGTTTTCGAGAAAATTCCAGAAAACTGAAGAATACATTTCATTAAAAATGCACTTCCGGTCATCCGATTTTTTTCAAACATGGAGTTTCAACAACACATTCAATTCTAATTCATATTATTCAGATAATTCAGAATTAGAATTGTATAATTAACTGAAATAGCACTTTAGAGGTAAACCTAACCACACTCCTTCTCCAAATTGCCCTTAAATGAATTTTCCCAAAGAAAACGTTTTAAATAAGAGTTGTAGATGTTTTTATGTGTAATTGATACAACAAGTTTTAAGAAAATCGTTGGAGCCATTTTTGAGAAAATTGCAAGAAAGTAAGTAAAAAAAGTTCAGTAAAGTGGTACTTTCGGTTGAGGAATTTTGACCGCTGATCTACCGTCGGATCTCATGGTGATACTTAAACGGAATATCAAGTTTGAGCTATGCTGTACAAATACATGGGCCTTTTTCTAAAAACCACTTTGTGGGCCTCAAAATGGATATTCCCTACGAAAACTCGATGTCGAAAATTTGCCAAGTTTGTAATTAATTCTTCCTCTTAAGTAGAAGAAAGTAAAAATGGGGGAGGGGCTAAAAAATCACCCTTCCATGTTTAATGGCTAATTTTAAACATAATTTCATTTTAACCCTGAAAATAAAATTGTAAATAATGAAAGCACCTTGTAAAATGTTTTACAGGTTTCGCTTTAAAATGAAAGAACTGTATTATTATAAGAAGACGGTAAGACCTTCGCGTGTAAATTAATTTTAGTATAAGATAATATAATAATAAAAAAAAGTACAAATTTGTCAAAAAAGCTTAAGTGCTGTATTTTTGTAATTAATTTGGGATGATAATATTAAATATATCGAATGAACAAAACATATAAGATCGGCGTATATTTTGTTTTTTGTTTTTTTTTTTGTTCTTTCTATGTTAAAAATTAAAAATGGTAAAGATAACAACACTAAACATAAAAAAAAAAAGAAACTATTATGAAAAACAAGTGGGGTAAATATGTTTGAATTTTCCTTTAAAAAAAAGAAGTCAAGTATGAAGTGGCCATAGCGTGTAAAGCATGTAATGTCCTTGAAATTAGTGCACACGGAGGCCAATAGAGAGGGTCGTGTTCTTATTTATTTATGTATTTATTTTCTTATTTTATTTTAAAGTAAAAAGAAGTATGGTGGGGTGGACTTAGTTGTGGCGAAGCAATACAAACTAGAACAACATTTCCCGCCCCCCCTCTGGCCATCTTGACTTGGTCACACTGGTCTTGACTTGGTTCACTAACCACCCTAACCAACACCTCCCTCCCGCTCAGTACACCACTAACAGCGCTGACCACCATTGTCGTTTCTAATCTAATGATTTCTTTAGAAGTGAACTTGAAAATCTCACATTGCTGTAAGAGAAAATTTGTTTACAATCTTCTCAACTTTTGACAATTAGTCACAGCAACTCTATTTTTTATTTATTTTTTTTGTTTACACGTCTTATTTATTCGTCACTGAACAGAATAGGACATTTTCAGACATTCAGAATAGGACATAGAACATTTCATTGGACAATTAGGAGTCATATTCAACTAGTATTTACATTTTTACTCATGTCATCATTTGTTGTAAAAAAAAATCTGGTGTGAAACACTCACACAACTTTCTCTTATTCCAGTTCTCAAAATGATAATTGACAAATTTTATAGTTTGTGTATCAAATTTAATGAAATTCTTCGAAAACTGAAAAAACTGTTCAGTAAAAGCGCACTTCGGTTTACTAATTTTCTTGAAAAATTGGAATTCAGCCTTCTATTTATTTCTAACTAGTATGTTTGGTTGATAAGACTTGTATAACAACGAGGATAAGCATTTGATGAAAACTAACCCTACCCTCCCCTAAAAGTGCTTAAAGAAGATTTTCCAGAGAAATGTTTTAGATAAAAGTTGGTAGATCCTTGCATGTAGTTATACAAGAAGTTTCAAAAAATCGTCGGAGCAATTTTTGAGAAAATCGCGAAAAAGTGAAAAAATCATTTAGTAAAGTGGTAAAGTAAGCGCACTTCCCGTTATCCGATTTTTTCAACTCGGAATTTCAACAACATATTTAATTCTAATTAACATTATTTAGATGACAGAATTGTGAAATAAACTGAAATAGCACTTTAGATGAAAACCAAACCCCACCCCTCCCCAAAAGTGCCCTTCAGAGCATTTTCCCGGAGAAATGTTTCAAATAAAAGTTGTAGCTCTTTATATGTGTGGTTGATGTTTCGAGTTTAAAGAAAATCGTCGGAGCCATTTTTGAGAAAATCGAAAAAAGTAAAAAATCAACTAGTAAAGTGGTACTTCCGGTTGAGGAATTTTGACAGATAACGTAGTGTCAGATCCCACGGTGATGCCTAAACGGAATATCAAGTTTAAACTTTCTACGATTTTTCGTATTTGAGCTATGCTGTTCACATACTACATACACACACACACACACACACACACACACCACACACATTCACACACACACACACAGACCCTTTGCTAAAAACCACTTTTTTGGACTCAGGGGACCTCAAAACGGATATTTCCGGTGAAAACTCGATATCGAAAAATTTGACACGATTACAATACTTCCTCTTACTAGGAGTAAGAGAAAGTAAAAAAAAAAAATAAACCTTATTGATATGTCCTAGGATATGAAAATTAAATGCAAATAAAAAAAAACTTAAAAACTTGATAAGAAATAAATTTTAATAATTATCAAATAGTATATTAAATCTAAAGTCACATAAATTTGCAACTTATAAATATTTTGCAAACAAACAATACAGACAGACACACTCACACAGACGCGGGTGGTAAAAAGATAAACTACCTGCAATAATTATAAACAATATTATCAATATAGTAGTTGGTATTTATAATATTAAATAACAGTTCAATAACCTTTATATGCCCGCTCAATGATAGAAATGTTATAGATAAATAAATAGAGGTTAAGTTAGTTAATATTAAATAGGTTAGTAGTTAATAGAGGATATTAATATCTATCTAATAATAAGAGAATATTCTGTCTGTGTGTTTATTTGTAAACAAATTTATTATTAAAAAGGAATAAATTGTAGGAAGCCTGTACTAGGAAGATTTCTGTTTAGGGTACCACCTATCAAACACGAAAGTTTTCTGATAAAATACCATCAACTGAAAGTTCAATATTTTTTGTACTGTTTGGTTTTTTTTTAATTTCGACATTAAATGCGCACACATAAGCCCTATCACTTTTATTTAAAACGTGTTTTTTTGGGGAAGATACATCGTTAAGCTTCCAAGTTGTAAATACGATATTCTTCAGCTCTATTCTTTTATAATAAAACCCATAAATGCATCGATAGAATTCTAAGTTTGAATAAAATAAATGTTAAATGACTGCAGATTTTCTAGATAAACGGCTTCAGGGAGTTTCTTTATATGGAAAATTAATGTTACGTAACTATTAAAATAGTAATGCTTACTTTCTCTTACTCTTACTCCTAAGAAGAGGAAGTATTGCAATCGTGCCAGATTTTAGAAATTTTGAGTTTTCACAGGAAATGCATGTTTTGTGGTCCCCTGTATACAAATCAAAAAATGTTTTCACCAAATGGTATGTCTGTGAAAACTCTTACCTTTCTTGAGTTTGAAAAATTGAAAATAATAGAAATCCATTTAGTGTGACTTTCCTGGGCTGGGCAGACATTGTAAGTATTGTTTTTTACTTTCTCTTACTCCTAGTAAGAGGAAGTATTGTAATCGTGTCAAATTTTCGATATCGAGTTTTCACCGGAAATATCCGTTTTGAGGTCCCCTGAGTCCAAAAAAGTGGTTTTTAGCAAATGGTCTGTGCGTATGTGAACAACATAGCTCAAAAACGAAAAACCATAGAAAGTTAAAACTTGATATTCCATTTAGGCATCACCGTGGGATCTGACACTACGTTATCTGTCAAAATTCCTCAACCGGAAGTACCACTTTACTAGTTAGATTTTTTACTTTTTTGCGATTTTCTCAAAAATGGCTCTGACGATTTTCTTTAAACTTGAAACATCAACCACACATGCAAAGAGCTACAACTTTTATTTGAAACATTTCTCCGGGAAAATGCTCGGAAGGGCACTTTTGGGGGAGGGGTGGGGTTAGGTTTTCATCTAAAGTGCTATTTCAGTTTATTTCACAATTCTGTCATCTAAATAATGTTAATTAGAATTAAATATGTTGTTGAAATTCCGAGTTTGAAAAAAATCGGATAACCGGAAGTGCGTTTACTTTACCACTTTACTAAATGATTTATTCACTTTTTCAAAATTTTCTCAAAAATGGCTCCGACGATTTTTATGAAACTTGTATATAAACTAAACATGCAAAGATCTACAACTTTTATCTAAAACATTTCTCTGGGAAAATTCTTTTAAGGGCACTTTTAGGGGAGGGGTAGGGTTAGATTTTCATCTAAAGTGCCTATCCTAGTTGATTATACAATTCTATCATCCAAACATAATTAGTTAGAAATAAATGGATGGCTGAAATTCCAAGTTTCAAGAAAATTAGTAAACCGGAAGTGCGCTTTTTTCAGTTTTCGACGAATTTCATTAAATTTGGTACACAAACTATAAAATTTGTCAATTATCATTTTGAGAACTGGAGTAAGAGAAAGTTGTGTGAGTGTTTCACACCAGATTTTTTTTATTTTTAATTCCACATTATTTTTAATATTATCGTTGAATTTGCTTTATTTGTTTAACTTTATGAACAGAAAAAATGGCCATTTCTTTGAGGAAGGAGGACATAGCGTTACAATATGTGGCAGAACGTTTTGGTCTGTTACGTATTGCGTAATTTTTAGGTAACCTGGGGAATACGATCGAAGACCCGGAAGTGGACGTCGAAGAGACATAACAAATCGGAACTACCAATTTCTTTTGTTCTCAGTTCCATGCAGTCGGTTTCTCAGAGCTCAAGGATAACTTATTCCAAGTTCGGGGAGTCGTCGTGAGTTCTGAAACTGTTCGAAGACGCTTGCGAGAAATAGGTCTGATGACTAGGCGATCAACATCAAGGCCACACGAAGTTAATTGTTGTTAAAAATGGCGCAATGACTGCTGCTAGGTATGCTGAAGAAGTTGTGCTAGAGGCAATCATGCTGTTTGTTTCATTTATGGGGGAACAGTTTCATGTTAATTTATGATAACGCCAGACCGCACACAGCACCAGCTTCCAGGAGGAAGTCAGTAAAAAGGGGAGCGATTGGCCCGCTTTTTTCTCCGGACATGAAACCTGTAGAACATCTATGGGATATGCTCAAGAGGCTGTAAAAAAAAGTCGAGATCAGCCTCCAACTACGCTGCAACAGCAATACCTTACAGAAGAACTTGTTCTTGCTGTTCGACAAGAGACCATTCAAAACCTAATTGCATCAATGCCCCGAAGAGGAATATCAAGTACTAGGAAGCAGGTGGTTGAGAAAAATTTAAAAAATTATCAAAATTTTATAAAAAAAAATTTTGATTTTTTTTTTCTTTTTCATTTTTAATGTTTTTTTATTTATTTTATTTTTTTACCCCAAATCAAAGCAAGGGTAAACTTGAAAAAAAAATTAACACAAGTTATTGTTTAGCCAATACTTTGCTCACGAGTGAGCTCACGCTAAAAACCACTTTTTTGGACTCAGGGGACCTCAAAACGAATATTTCCGGTGAAAACTCGATATCGGAAATTTGACACGATTACAATACTTCCTCTTACTAGGAGTAAGAGAAAGTAAAAATGGGACATTTAGTTTTTTCATAAATAAATAAAATTTTTTTACAACCGTTGATTAATGTGACGATTATTATATTAAATTTAGTGATGAAAGTTCAACTTTCACACACTAGTGAGTTACCATACTACTTTCTCTCACTTTATATTGGCAAATATACTAATGATGTATATGAGAAATATTTATGTATGTCCTAATTAGGAAACTATAACCTTTTTAAAATTAACTCTTTATTCTAAGATAACTTCTTCACATACTTACTTGAATTTAATTTCTGAATGATTTGATTGATTGACACGATTGCAGAAAAAGGAAATGGTATATGCGCGCGCGTGTGTGTGTATATGTATGTGAACAGCATAGCTCAAAAACCAAAAACCGTAGAAAGTTGAAACTTGATATTCCGTTTAGGTATCACCATGGGGATCTGACAGTACGTTATCTGTTAAAATTCCTCAACCGGAAGTACCATTTTACTATTTTTTTTTTTTACTTCCTTGTAATTTTCTCAAAAATGGCTCCAACGATTTTCTTTAAACTTGCTACATCAACTACACATACAAAGAGCTACAACTTTTATTTGACACATTTCTCCGGAAAAATTCATTTAAGGGCATTTTTGGGGGAGGGGTGTAGTTACGGCTTTCTCTAAAGTGCTATTTTAGTTTATTATTAAACATATCTGTCATATAAATAATCTTAATTACAATTAAATATCTTGTTGAAATTCTTAGTTTGAAAACATCGGACAACCGGAAGTACGTTTACTTTACCACTTTTTTTGCGATTTTCTCAAACGATTTTCTTGAAACTTGGTATATCAATTAGCATATAAGGCGCTACAACTTTAATTCGAAACATTTCTCCGGGCACTTTTGGGTGAGGGGTGGGGTTATGTTTTTTTCCAAAGTGCTATCATAGTTGATTATATAATTCTATCATGCAAAGAAAATTAATCAGAAATAAACAGATGGCCAAAATTCCGAATTTCAAGAAAATTAGTAAACCGGAAGTGCACTTTTACTGAACAGTTTTTTTTTTTTTCAGTTTTTCGACGAATTTCAATTTACTATACAAACTATAAAATTTGTCAATTATAATTTTGAGAACTGGAGTAAGAGAGAAAGTTGTGTGAGTGGTTCACACAGAATTATTTTTTTGGTGACTGAGTGTATTATTGACGCAACAGATTACAATACTTAGCTAAAATAAATGTTACTTAAATTCAACTGAAGTAACAGTAATTAACTGTAAAAATTTGGAGGATATATAAGTATATACAGAAGGTAATTTTAATGTCAGTGTCCACTATTCGAATTAACTTATTATAATCTGACGTATGTTAATTGTTCAGAGATAAGATTGTACGATAAAAATATCCTATCCAAAAATACTATCTGATCACAAAACATTTGTCTATACTCTCTAAAACATTTTTATTTCCATTTGGCCATATCAAACTGCTGCAGTCATGTCAAGTTCGACACATGACAGAAGAACTGCAAAGGTCTTAAGTTTAAATTATTAATATTTAAAATGAATTTTGTTCAATTAATTTTTTTAATGTTAGAGGTAATAGTGCTATAAGAGGTTTTCCCTTATTTACTATAAGAGGTAATAATTGTACGATCGTGTCAAAGTTTCGAAATGTGTGCGTATGTTTATGTAAACATATCTCTTTAAATTCCAACATTATTTTATTGATTTTTTTTTTCTTTCTGTTTTTCGCCATTTTCTCGTAAACAGTTGCAATGGATTTTCTTAAAACTTCTTGTAACCATCTAACGTAATAGATTAACATTTTTAATTAGAACTTTTTGGGAGGGAAGCGGGGATTTATTTTCGTAAGTTTAGGGCGTGCGGTATTCTCATTTTATCCGTTTAAGATATTTATTTTACGTTCTTTTGATTATATAATCCAGAAACCATAAATAATTATAAAAAAACACTAAGATTAATTAAATTCGGTAAACGAAAATGCGATTACTACGAGCAAGAGGAAGTATTTATTGCGATCGTATCATAATCTTGAAATTGATTTTTCGCTGGGAAATATATATATTTTGAGGTCCCCTGAGTGTGAAAACAAAGTTTCTTGCAAATGGTGCATGCGTGTGCATCATACGTGTGAACAAAATATCACCTCCAAAACGAAAAGCAGGGAGCTCAACTTTTGATATTCATCTGGTATTTTATCTGTCGTAGTATGCATATTCATTGTCTTCCTCACCGGTTTCGGATTTTCATCCATCGTCAGTGCAAATTCACCAAGTTCGTGTATTTCTATTACTTGTTATTCACACTTAATAGTGTGAGTAAGCAAGTAACAGAAACATTACGTTGAAGTGAATTCTCTACACGAACTTGGTGAATTTGTTCTGACGATGGATGAAAATCCGAAACTGGTCAGGAAGAAAAAATAAATATGCATGCTACGACGGATAAAATACCAAATGTTATCCAGCATTGTGGATCCATCCACATTTTGATATTCAGTTTAGATACTATAACCGCATGAAACAGAAATTGGACGCAACTGGTCCAACAGGATCAGATAACAACAGAAATTCGGTGAGAATACCCCCAACACCAGTTCCTGCAATAACTTTCACTGCCGATCCATCCGTAAAGATGTGTGCGTTGCACTTCTCTTGGGGATGGATATATTCATGGGATTGTTTCATGCTACTGGACAATGGTACCTCTCTTTGCTTACTTCCCCATATCATGCTGGGACATTCGATGGGAAAGCCAGAGCCATTCTTTTGGCCCGCCGCCTTATTGAACAGTAAGAAAGAAGGCAAGTGGCAATATTTATCCGATTCCTAAGCTGCAATATTAACCTTGACATCCCGGAGTTCTAGTGCGACGTACTAGAATTCGAACTTTTAAGAAAGGTTGTCAATCAGGACAATGAGAAATACACTAATAGATGTCTTATTTATTTTACACAATTTTCTTTTTCCAAAACAAATTATTTTAATAATGCTAATATACTGTCTTAAAAAACAGTTATGGACAATGTGACGCATACTTAATACGTATTCTGATATATAATATTGGACTATATCCAAAAATATTAAATGAAAAATAAAACAGATGTTAGCGATATTTATCTACTGTCAAACTAGCCTGGCATCAATTATTTTTCAACTTTTTAAATATATAATTTTTAAAATTACCAAATGTTTGTAAATATTTTAAATTTATAATTTTTTTTTGTCTTATCCAAAGGGGGGACCTCAAAAGGAGTATTTTACAAAAAAAAACTCAATTTCGAAAATTTGTTACGATTGTCACGATTGGCCCTTTCCTCAAACCAAATAGTCTCACGACTGTTCCGCGGGACTGCCCAAGTTTCCTAACCGAAATGGGTATTTGGAATAAGCTGATATTTCGTTTGGGTGCGGGAGCATGCAAGATTTCTGGGCAAAGAAAAGGCGGATGCGCTGGCGAGTGAAGGCTCGATGAACATTTTTATAGGTCCAAAAGGCTGATTCAAACTTCCATCAAAGGCTGAATGGAAGATCAGCGTCTCTGTAATAGTGGAAGGATACTCCAGGACAGAGGCAGGCAAAATTCTAGTTAGTGGGTCTACTAACGAGAGCATTGTAGGCTCAATAGGCACATGCACCATCTACTACTTGCAGCGGACGCGTAGTGCCGATTCTGTAAGGCTGAGGAAGAACACCCCCCTCAGTAGGCATTCTTTGTGAGAGCCTGATGGGATAAGATTTCTTCAGTTGGGAACAAGTAATCCTGAAGTCACCAGCGGCCATGCCGCTTTCAGCTTTGTTAGGCCTGTTTAAAAGGGTGCCATTAAAAAACTACAGATCTTCTATGGTAGGACACGTGGAATGAAGCCCGGCCACCCTTTTTTCATTCTAATCTAATCTAAGGTGTTTTGAAGTAGCACTTCAAAAAGCAGAATGACGAGTTTCCAATTTTTAGTTTTATTCCAAACCTAGCATCATCCGGTGTTTGACGATAGTCATCCGTCCAAACCGTTAACATGTATTGAATATCTTGATTAATCCTTTCAACGAAGCCTTGTGCATGGCTGTTGCTTTTTGCCATGGGCACGGACCTTCATGTCTTTACCATATTGTCTAAAGTTCAAATACAACTCTTTTACTAATTCTCTTTCACTGACAGATTGTTATATAACTACCACCCAAAATGTCAGAAATTTTTGTCTAAATGACGTAAGCAATTTCTTAAATCTCCGAATGAAACAACAAAAAAAAAATAGAGACAAACTTTACTCAGATATATCAATGATATAGGTTTGGAACGTGACAACTACTGGTTGGCTGTCGACATTTATTCACAATAACATATAACATTATGCACACAAAAAGCCTTGTCACTATTCTGTTGCCATTGCTGTTGCTAGGGGCGCTAGTGTCAGTTGGAAGCAGACACTAGAAAGAATATTACCAAGACCATTCCTCAAGAAGACAATATTTGCGCAGATCGTTAATGAACTTATATCAATTACTAAAATCTTTTCTTGACGATATTCTAGCCTTTTACAGGTAGCCTAGGCTAATAATCCTAGCCCCAACTATTTTATAATATTGTAACGCAGCCAGCGGTGACATCTAGGAGAGGAAGTAGGAACCTCAAGTTCTCTTAGTGGCCGCTAGGAAGCGCTGGCGACACGCTCTAGTTCTTTCTGGAAGGATTGAGAAGATCCTAGAAGATTCTTCACCGGTATAAATAGGTATAAATGGGACCGCAGAGAGTTGAGAGAGTTTCCAGTTACAAACGAAGTGTACGTTTGTGGAAAGTGTATAAGTGAACGAAGTGAACTTTCGAGGTTTAAACTGTGAAGTAATTATTATTAAATTTTTTTTTTTTTGTAATTTATTGTGTATAAACAATAAATTGGTGTTTTCTTTATTGAAGTTTAGAGTATTTTACCTTTACGAACCCACTTATAACTAGTTGCAGTAGCTAGTTTAGAGGGAAAAAGAAACAATATTTAAAAAACTATTCGGATAATATTGCAAGCCGCTTGAATGAATAATCAAAGATTAAACTAATAATATTCATTAACCCGGTTTCCAGAAATATTAATAATATAAACAAGTTTATAATAGAACTATAAAAACTATGTCTCATTTCCTCTCGTTATAAACAAAACATGAGTTATAAACAAAATATGAGTTATAAATTCTCCTGCTAAATCTAATTATAAAAACAAAACAGGGCAATTAAATTTAATGTTTCAAATCTTTATACATTTATATTTCAGATAGAAGGATTATATATATATTTAAAGTCGTATGTCACTTAATTTAAAAAGTAACTTAATAAAACTGAACGATTACATAACTGATTAAAGGATGTATATATAATAAAGTTGATAGAAAAGCTAAAAATCAAACAGAAATGAATACGTCGTTTAGAGAGATATAATAAAATGTTAAAAAAATTATTATAGTTTGGCACATGAAGTCTATAATACTGTAATGGTGGCACATTGCCATATATCTATCCTGATGATGATGGCCAAGTGACATGTGACTTTGCTAGAATTCTCTCCTAAATCACTATCAATTTTTCCATCAATCAGTTCAAACTAAACACACATATCATATGTACATGGCATTCTTTCTCTCTTCTGTTAAAAAACTTTTTACTGCATCCTTCCTTCTCTAGTTTATATCACAAGCATAAATTTGGTTTGCTATGATCATTCTTTTTATTATAGTTTTTTTATTTTCTATGTTTGATGATGATGAAGAAAAGTTGTACAAAATATAAAATTAATTCGCTTTTTACTTTCTCTTAATAAAAAGGGGGGGTGATGAAGTTTTCACGTGTCCTCTGGCCAGTATATCTAAATCTAATTAAACTGTCTCTGTAAAATACATTATTAGCCGAATTAGGCGCCTCTCTCCCCTTCATTGGTCTAGAGCCTGCTGTTGGTGTGTCTTCTGGCACATGTTTATCAGGCTTCCAGATGTAGATGACCTCACAGCACTCATCCTTATGGGTTGTCGGCAGTCTAAGATTCTCATTGGGGGTCCGGACGGAGCTTTGAGTAGCGGAATCCGATGTCTTTCACGGACCTCTCTCAGGCATCTGGTTGGCTTCCTCAGTTGGCTTTGTGGATTAAGGAGACATCTCCTATACAATGGGAGTCTTGCCTGACCCCTTTTGTAGAGTTTGTGAGACGGAAGAGGAAACACCCATGCATCTGATGACGGATTGTTTGGGCTGTGAGGAGATTAGGTTTAGGACCTTCGGATATCGGATTAGGCCGGAATAAAATATCGGTAGAGGATCTTAAGCTACGTCCTTTTAAGGTTTTGGTCCGATTTGTTAAGTGTGTGGTGAAACTTAGATGGTTAAAACCTGGGCCTGGACTTTTGTTCCAGACCCAGTAATTGTTATCCTTTAGGAGTAGCTATATGGGCCCAAGAAGGCTTTGGATAGCGTAGGGTCCTTCTCTGAATAGTAATAATAATAAAATACATTAATCCCTCATTACAAAAATCCCTCATTTAAGTAAATGAATTGTACATATTAAGTATGAATGTACATCCCATATTAAGTGAATTGTACATTTAGTAAAAGTTCCTACATTTAGTTAACACCTGTGGAATGCCTACTGACAGGATGGTTCCCAGGTATCACTTTGAGAGGAACTTCCAAATTGTTATACCGAACAGAGGCGACTGGGACGGTGATCCCCCCCCATGTTCGGTAACTCGGTCTGGTATCAGACGGCTCCAAAATTCCGGCTGGGGTCTATGGGGGCAGGCCTAAAGTCAACATTAAGGCCAGTCTAGGGAAGTACGCCACAGTCTTTCAGGCTGAAGTTGTGGCGCTACAGCTCTGCAATAAGGAGATTATAAGGCAAGGGTTTCCAGGGTAGGAGAGTGGCCATATACTCCGACAGTCAGGCAGCCCTGAAGGCACTTTCTTCACACCAAATAGTCTCAAGACTGATGTGGGATAGCCTAAATGCCCTAACCGGAGATGGGTGCTCGGAACAAGCTGACACTCGCCTGGGTGACGGGACATGCGGGGTTCCTGGGCAATGAGAGGGTAGATGCTCTGATGAGGAAGGGTTCGAAGGATACCTTTATAGGCCTCCGGGTTGTCCAGGAGCCTAATTCAAATTTCTATCAAGGGTTGGATCAAGAAGTTCAGCGTCTGCATTGGTGGGAGAGTCACCAAGAAGACTTTTGCCTAAATTCACCAGGGATCTACTGAGTCATAGCCGAAGAGATATAAGGCTAATAGTGGGTCTACTAACAGGGCATTGTAGGCAGAATACCACTTTGATTTGCGGATAACGTGGTATGCAGATTCTGCAAGACTTAGGAGGGAAACCCGGCATACATCCTTTGAGTGTGCCGGTCTGGCGAGGACAAGGTTTCGTCAACTAGGGACCAGCAATCCTAAAGCCATGAGCTTCATGACGAAGCCGCTCTCAGCTTTGCTAGGCCTGATTAAAAGGGCGAAGCTGAGGGAGGTGTATAATTTTTGGGGATCCACAATAGACCACTTATCGTAGGTCGCAGTGGAATGAGGCTCGCCCTCCCCGTGGCAATCTAATCTAATCTTTAGTTCACGCCTATTTTCTGTTTATTTTCAAATTTAACAATTGAAAAAGAGTTTTATAAGAGAAGTAAACACAAAATGTTCCAATTTCGAAGCTGTTTCTGATATCAACTTCTATTAAAGATCTAACTTTGCACAACCGCTTATCACAAAACCTAATGTCATTTTATAAAACAGAAACGTGAAGGCGATAAGCGATAATTTTTGAAGAAGATACGCGCTAGATATTCGAAAGGAAAATCCTAAGAATTCCCAAAATTGGTAGGGAATTAATTTTAGTTCATACATTAATATTACTTTCTCTTACTCCTTAGTAAGCGGAAGTATTGTAATCCGATCAAATTTTCGATATCGAGTTTTCAACCGGAAATATCCGTTCTGAGGTACCCTGATTCCAAAAAAGTGGTTTTTAAAAAAATGGTCTGTGTGTTGTATGTGAACAGCATAGCTCAAAAATGAGAAACCGTAGAAAGGTCAAACTTGATATTCCGTTTATGGGATCCGACAGAAGGTCAGCGGTCAAAATTCCTCAACCGGAAGTACCACTTTACTTACTGGGTATTTTACTTCCTTTTTTTACTTCCTTCCAAAAATGGCTCCGACGATTTTCTTCAAATTTGGTATATCAACTACACATACAATGATCTACAACTTTTATTTAAATTATTTCTCTGGGAAAATTTATTTAAGGGCACTTTTGGGGGAGGGGTGGGGTTAGGTTTTCTTCTAAAGTGTTATTTCAGTTTTTTATACAATTCTGTCATCTAAATAATATTAATTAGAATTAAATGTATTGTTGAAATTCTGAGTTTGAAAAAAATCAGATGACCGAAAGTGGGTTTTTCTTGAAATGTATTTTTCAGTTTTCTAGTATTATCTCGAAAACGGCTCCAATGATTTTATTTAAACTAGGAATGTGAACTGCACATTTAAAGAGCTACAACTTTTATTTGAAACCATTTCTCTTGGTAAAGTCATTTAAGGGTGCTTTTGGAGGTGGGGTGGGATTATGTTTTTTTCTAAAGTCCTATCATAGTTGATTATACAATTCTACTATGCAGACAAAATTAATTAGAAATAAATAGATGGCCAAAATTCGGAGTTTCAAGAAAATTAGTAAACCGGAAATGTGTTTTTACTGTGCATTTTTTTTTCAGTTTACGACAAACTCCAACGAATTTCATCAAATTTGGTACACAAACTATAAAATTTGTCAATTAAAATTTTGAAAATTGGAGTAAGAGAAAGTTGTGTGAGTGTTTTTGTTTTAGAGAACGAATCTTTTGAAATTAATTCTGTAAGAGTAGTTCCATTAATGAAATCTAAGGGACGAAATTGTACGTAGCGTGTAGAGGAAGCTAAGCAATAGAAAATGTGGGGATTTACCTCTTGTTAATCCTCAGATTTCGGCAATGTTTACTTTCTTTGATCATTAATTACTGTAAATTTTAAGAAAAAAATTCTCATTTTATTTATTTCTAGTGAGAATCGTTGAAATGAAATAATATAGCTAATTGTTTGACTCGTAACTGGTTTGTATAATAATGGTGTATCGCATCTCGATTAAGACGTTACCCTGTCTTGAAAGCAAATCCGACGGATTATTATGTACCAGTATTTAATCTTTAATTATAATTTGTACTCATCATTTTTTGCTGTAACCCACATACAACATATATTCAATCTTCCTACATACAATCAACCAGTGTAGTGCGTGACAGAGACATTAAGTTGAAGTCAGCTCTCTAAACGAATAGAATAGCCTTAACTCTGACGATGGATGAGAATCTAAACCCGGAATTAATTTAAATAAAATCCTAGAATAATTATAGTGTAAAAATATATAACTATACTGCGATTATGGTCTTTTAATTACATATTTATGAAATTTAATAGTATTTTATGATATAAAATTAGTTATGCCAAATCTTTCAAAATATTGTATTATAATTTATAAGACGTTAAATGATATATTGATAAAATTAATATAAAAACATATTTGGGGGTGAAACTCTTGAAAAGACTTTACTTACTGCAATTTATATACGTAGATTTACAAACTCGGAATTTTAGCAAATTCAGATAATATTCACACTGAATGGTAAAATACTCCCTCCAATACACGTGAACCACATTCCTATCCCTTCGGCAGACAACGATGCAATATCTCAGTCCCTCAAACGCCTTACCTGGTACCTCCATTCTCGACTTAAGCGACAAGCACTTTCCCCTCCCCACACCCATTCGGGCGGTCCCTGAGCTTGCGCTCACATCCGCCCAGAGAAGCCATCGACTTTAGAAAGAGAAGCAGGAAAAGAACGAAAAAAAATGCCTGCCCTCCCTCCCTCCTCCACCAACCCAAGTAGGCAGCGCGGAAACACGCTATCCAAAGGAACCTGATACAACTAAGCATCCAAACAAAACAACAACAAAGCCCAAGGAGTGCCCAACAACAACTGACAGATCCACAAAGAAACAACAAACACAACACTAACAAAAGAACCATACAAAATAAAATGAATAAAAACCTTTAGCAGCCATACGCACACAACCACGCAATAAATACATCCACTTAAATCCTCGCATATACCCATAACGTATAATATCCCACCCATACCATCCAGCCCATAACCTATATCCTAACAAGGACCAGCAATTCAACAAGTGGCAAATGCAATGCCCTTCGGCAATCGACGCTCAAACGCCTCGACTGCAAACTCCCTTAAGGCCTCATAGGCCGGGCCATTCTCCAATAACAAAGGAAGAGAACCTTACTCAAGTTGAGGTGAAAGCCCACAGATCATCGTACATGCCGCAAGACAAAAAAATATCTCTTCCATTCCACAACGGCAGTTCCCATTGTCAACCAAACCCATTCTATACCACTTGTCGTTTATAAAGCTGTGACCTCTTACTAACCGAGATACGGCATATGAAATTACCTTCGGGACAATACGGCTGCACTTAACGACAAGAACTTAACTTCCGATACTGAATGATCAAAAGATTTCTCGACAGACGATCAAAACTAAGCTTTCAAACAAACAAAACAATACTCTACATAGCTTTGCTCGCTTCTAGCTCTTCATAAATTCTCGTACTACCCGGATAAGCATAGCGCTGCAATTACTACAGTATCCAAACTCTCCAATCGAAAAATCCTTCGCTCTAAAATCGTCGATGCTCCTTTTTACGTCAGCAACCACACTACCATACTGACCTAAAAATCTCACTTGTCCCCCGTCCTCACCAAGTCCTGATGCATTGAATTTCATTCCAAATTTTTCCATCACAAAAAACCCATTGATCGGCAACTTGTTCTACACGACATTCCTATTAACCTTACCTGAAGACTGAAGCGCCGATCACCTGATTGATTGCTTGATAAAAAAAGAGCATCTTTGGAGTCCGCTCGACATCAGTGTCCATACTAACTGATGGTAATTGATGGTAACTGTCTACTTATGATGGTAATTGTTAGATGGCCCTCCTTCATCAATTCTATCAGTCATGTCATGTTATTTAATTTTATTATTTTCCTTTTGTCATCCTCATTTGATTGTTGTGTTAAATACGTAGTGGCAAAATAAAATAAGTTGAAAAAAAGAAGAAGTAAAGTGGATTAATTGAAACGTCTCAAGGAATGAATGGGTACAAATAAAACATACGCTATTCTATACTAAAATAGCTCTTTCTTTGATTTATTTAATTACTAACTATATTATAGCTAAGTATTGATTTAGGAGAAATTGCCTTTCATTAAGCTCTACCAGATTACTAACTTTTGCCTAGGCTATTAGAGAAACTCTGTGAAACACCCTCCAAAAGTATGGGGGGAGTTGGCTATATAAAAACAATTCTCATTCGCATTCTACCCCCCCTCTCTATTTACAGATTGTAATGAGAGTTTATTGATCAAATTGTTAATTCATTAACAATTATTTAAATATAAATTATATCCAGCGATTTAATAGGGTTCAGATAATAACGAAAGTAATTTGAATTATTTAAAAAAAAAAAATTAAACAAAATAATTAAAATTAAACAAATAATTAACAGAATGAAAAGAAATTAAAACAAAAAACCTTATTATCTGCACTGAGTGCCTTCAGCAAGTAGAGGAGTCTCTCCTCCTTCTCTGTACCGCGTACGATCGGAAAACTTAGTATAAGCAGTCCATCTAGCATCGTACCAATACACTAATATAATGATATTCTAATATACGAGTATATTCTGTGTGTGTATGTGTAAAGAAGGGAAAGAGTGAGAGTAACCTAGCACAGGCTCAAAATACGAAAATTAAAAAAAAAAACAGTTCAAATTTGATATTCCATTCAGATCATGCTCTAGGTTCAGACATGAAGGACTCAACCAAAATTCTTTTTTTTTCCATTCTCTTACCTTGTAGTGGTATCTTCTTGGAATGCCAATCGACAGCATCACTTCGAAAGGAACTTCAAAATTGTCATACCGAGCAGAGGCGATTGGGACTGTGACCCCTTCTGCTCGGTAACTCGGTCTGGTATACAGACGGATCCAAAACTCCGACTGGGGTGGGAGCTGGAGTCTAAGGAGGCAGGCCTATAGTTAAGATCAAGGCCAGCCTAAGGAAGTACGCCACGGTCTTTCAGGCTGAAGTTGTGGCGTTACAACTCTGCGCTAAAGAGATTATAAGACAAGGCTTAGAGGGTAGGTGAATGACCATATACTCCGATAGTCAGGCAGCGCTGAAGGCACTTTCTTCTCACCAAATAGTCTCAAGACTGGTGTGGGACAGCCTAACTGCACTAACCGAGGTGAGTGCTCGGAACAAAGTGACCTTCGCTGGGTGCGGGGACATGCGGGGTTTCTGGGTACTGAAAGGGCGGATGCCATAGCAAGGGAGGGTTTGCAGGATACCTTCACAGGCCCCGAACCCTTCTGCGCCTTGTCCAAGAGCCTAATTCAAACTTCTATCAAAGGTTGGTTAGGAGTACAGCGTCTGCTTTGGTAGGAGAGAACACCAGGACAGGGGCAGGCAAAACTCTTTATCAAGAGACATTTGCCTAAATTTACCAGGGTTCTACTGAGTCATAGCCGAAGAGATATAAGGCTAATAGCGGGTCTACTAACTCGGCTACGAACTGGCCACATGCACCAAATACATCTTGTAGATAGCGCGGTATGCCGATTCTGCAAGGCTGAGGAAGAGACCCCGGTGCACAGCCTTTGCGAGTGCGCCGGCCTGGCGAGGACAAGGTTTCTTCAATTGGAGACAGGCAATCCCGAAGCTATGAGCTTCATGACGGAGCCGATCTCAGCCTTGCTAGGCCTGATTAGGAGGGCGAAGCTGGGAGATGTGCTATAATTCTAGGGGATCCATGGTAGACATTGTTTTGTAGGTCTCAGTGGAATGAGGCCGTTCCCCCCCCCCTTTTATTCTATCTATTCTACCTTGTAGTAAGAGGTGATATTACAGGCTAACTGCAGAATTACTCCAACTAGACCGGGTGGCCATAAGGATAGCAACTGGCTGTTCACTGGCCATTGTATATTTAACGAGCACATGTATGTATACATAGATCTCACAATGGATAGCCTGTATAGGTTTTGTCAGGAAGAAGGGGAAAACCATTCTGCACGTTTTGTGTCAGTGTGTGAGGGGCTGGTATGGCTGAGGTTTTGCCTTTTTGGAGAGGAGAATTTGACGCCTGCTAGCCTCACCCAATGGCATCTGTTGGAACTTTATTAAGTCTAATAAAGCTGACAGAACTCGAGAGGATGCTCTGATAAGCGATGCTCTTAACCGACCAGCTAGAGTCGGTTCAATTCATCCAAAGTTCAGATAAGGGACAGGACTGGAGTGGGGACTCCAACTCATGGGTGCCACAATAGACTCTTAAGGGTCGCGGTGGCGTAGGCTGGAGACGCGACCCCCCCCCCATAGAATCTAATCTAAGAGGTGATAATTATGATCATGCCAAATTTTTAAATTATGATTTTCAAAATTGAGTTTTCCCCTGGAGATACATGTTTTGGAGATGCACTGAGTACGAAAAAAATCTGGAATAAAATGAGTTTCTCTTAACTGATAACAAATCCAAATCTGTAAAAAGATTACCGGCTAACCATGAGGGAAAACTAAAAAATGGAGAGTCTTGAAATATGCCCTTCCCCACTAATATATCGTCACTTCTGAAAGCATATTAAGAATTTTAAAAATCTCATTAGGAAAGCGTTAAATAATTCCCGGTTTAATAAGAAAACAAAAAAGAATGAAACGATTTTGTTCATTCATTGAATTTCAAATAAAAAACACCGTTGAAAATGTAAACAACCTTTTAAATGAGTATTAACTATGAAGAAGATTTAAAGATGTGTACAGTCATTTCAGCATTCCACAGTAGATAGCAGGACCATACATTAACACTTCAAAATACTATACAGCAAACAAACTGTACAAGTCTGTTTGTCTATGTGTTTAGAATGGAATTTCCTATTCTAATGAATTAACATTAGTATGTTAAACGTGAGTTAATATATTAGATAATAATTTATCAGCAGACAGTGTTTAGAAAACTCAGCTGCAGATAAGGCAGACGTAAATATTTTTTATGGTGATGAGATGTAACATCAATTAAATCACCTAGTCATATAATATACTTTTTAAATATTTCTAATTCTTTCCTAAGTAATTATCATTCTATGAAGTATGCATTGTAACGTAGTATAAAATCGCTGATTAGCGTTGATGACTAATGCATAGTCAAAATGATTAACAACAGTACTTTTTAAACGAAAGTATATAATTATTACGTGAAGAAAGTATTAATACAGTCCGCTTTGTTATTGTAAAGTGTAAATTCGAACAAAGTAAGCTTAATAAACCAAGATTCATTAAATGTTAAGTTTAAATTTGATATTCCTTTCTTATATAAGTTATTATCTGTTTTTTAATTGTTATAAAAAGTTTATTATTGGCTGATTTTTTGGTAATTATGGAAATAGTTGATAATTTCAGTCCTCACGCGTTGGTATAGTGGCTAGTGCACTCGCCTTTGGTGGGAGAATTCAGGGTTCAATTCCCCTGAGGAGGCAAGGTTGGTGTTGGACCCAGCATTGTGATAAAAAGTGGTTAGCGCACCTAGGTAGCGGATGCCGGAACTAAACGGCAAGGGAACCGCCGGTTTGCTTACCACACGCCCCTCCCAGTTCAAATCGCCGTCTGCTAAGCCTTGGCCCTTCAAAGGCACGGCATAAATTTATTTTATTTATTTATTTATTTATTAATAATTTCAATTGGTAAATTAAATATTTTTGAACATCTCGAACCTTAATATCCATTTTAATCAGCGGTCGTAAGAACATTAAAACTTTCATTGCTTTGATAGCTAGTTTGTTGCAGTTATTCATATGGTACAACTGTTTCATTGATACGAAAAGTTTGCCTGATTTTTCCCCCAAAACAAAGTTCAATGTTGCTAGTCCTACCACATTTTTCTGGAATCACCAAAAATTTTTTGTGAAATTATTTGTCTGGACTGCAATTCCCATAGTTTATAACTTTTCGAAATTAAGATACTGTGAGCTTGGGGACATAGCCCCAAATCATAAGCACTTCAGATATATTTTCCAATAACTATGACATCAAAGGTTTGAATGGAAAAGGAGATGGAATTTTCCATTTCATTTTAAATCATTTACTTTAAAGATATATATAAAATAAGGTGATATATCTGTTTATAATAAAATTATAAAATATGGTGACTTTTTTTGAGATAGGCAGAAACATCTCACATCTTTAATGAACATCTCAATGAAGTTTCTGTATTTCAGGAATTTTTTTATACTCTAGATGTGCACACCTTAGCCAATAACAATTTTATAAATTGGGAACTCCTATAAAAAGGATACGGATTTATGTTTCACAATCCTGTATGTTATACGGGACTTACCAAATGGTCTTCGGGATTATAAGAATTTAATGCAATAAATGAAATAGTGAAAGTGGCGGTAATGAACGTTGAGAAGAATCATTTTGCGTGTCGGAATTTCTTTCACCATGAATGACCTCTCCATATTATGGCCTCCCTAGGTCACCGGACCCTTATACTATGTATCTTTCTCTTATGGGGCTACATAAATGACAGTGTTCGTTCTACGGCTTCAGCATGATTTAATCGAATTAAAAGACCGTACCGCTCTACTCAGTGATTATGATAGATAGGGTTTCATTGGATAAGTTGTGGCAGGAAGTATTTTTTTTTTTTTTTGCCAAGGTGAGACCACCACCACTCACCTTACAGCGAAACCTCAGAATCTGGGAAGATTCTAAGGAGAGTATGTATCTTCCTCCAACATCTGGTAAATACGGAGGCTTCCAAATCTCCTGTGAATCATTGCATCGCAGTCCATTAGGAGGTGTATTGGGAGTCTCCTCTATTTCCACATAGAATCTGCAGGTGTTAACCGTATTCAAGACGTAGCTTCTTCAGGTGTCCCCTGAGTCTACAACGTGAGAAGTCCCGTCAGCGTGCGAAGCCTTTTTTTTTCATACTGATGCACGCTTCATATCTTTCTTTTTTTTTTTTTTGAAGCGGGGGGCCAATGCACTGCGACCTTTTATCGTGGCCTATTGTGCCTTTTAGGGGGTCTATTGTGCTATGCCCCTGGGAGCCGCAGGCTTGCCCACAGCACCCGAACAGATGTCCCAGCTGAAGATCCCTAAGGAATCCCAGTATCCTGACGGGCTCTAGAGAGGGTATATCCCCCTCCTCCACCTAGTAGCTACCCAGGTTTTTGAATCTTCTCTAAGTGGCTGCCTCGCAGTCTGTTAGGAGATGTAATGGAGTTCCGTCCAGCTCCCCACAGAATCTGCATGAGCTATCACTTTCCAAACCCAGCTTCACCCGGTGTCCTCTAAGTCGGCAATGCCCCGTGACGAAACCCGTAAGAACCAGCTCCGCATTGGCGCATTGCTCAATTCAATGCAGGCCTCCGATCTCCGTCGGTTATAATTTCCCAAGCAGATCTTGGCCTGCTGCAAAGCGGGGAGGGAGTACCAGAGTTGAGATCTCCTCGTCTCCTCTTCCTTCCTAAGTTCCTCCTACAGAAACTGGTCGCTAACCCCACAAAAAGGTTCCGGCCCTAGAAGTGGGGTCGTAACGCCTATCTTGGCCAGGGCGTCGGCCATCTCATTCCCTTCAATGCCAACATGCCCCGGCACCCACCAAAGCACAACTTTGTTCCTCCTGCCTAGAATATTAAGTCTATCTAGGCATTCCCAAATCATTTTAGAGTTGATAACTGATGCACTCAATGCTCTAATGGCTGTTTTTTTTTGTGGGTTATAACCGCCCAGATTCTTCTGGGAGGGTTTTCTCAGCGAAGGGCCGAAGAGGCTGGTCGCTTATTCCACAGAAAGATTCAGGCCCCGGAAAGAGAATGATGTAGAGCCTTTATTTGCCAGGCAGTCGGCCATCTCATTTCCTTCCACGCGAACATGCCCCAGCACCCTAAATAGGGTAACTCTAGTTGTTTTGTGTTCAGATCATTGAGTTTGACATTCCCATACCATTTTTGAACTGATAACAGATGAACTCAGTGCTTTAATGGCGGCCTGCCTCTCGGACAGGGCGATATGAGAGAAACGTCGATTTGTTCTAAACCTCTGAAGCGATATAAAACTGGAGACAATATCATTGTCACTTTATCATAATGGCCGCGTAAGCCTGAAAGATAAGAAGTAATATAATAACGCTGGATATTTTCTTTACATATCCATTATTTCATATAAATAATTTATCTAATTTCTTTAATTATATTTATTATGAAGTTGCAAATAAATTAAATAAAGAGGCAGAGAGAGAGAAAGAAATGTAATTATAACAATTATATAATTGAAGAAAATTGTCAACCGCATGATGACAAGATATAAAGGAAGAGAAAATGCTAAAGAATCTTGACACTATATTTTATAGCCAAAAGATCTGTTTATAGAGAGAGGTGTACATATTCAAAATAAATGTAATCCTTACAAACAGAAGTTTATATAGTAACATAGACTCTTGAATATTATTATTAAGGTAGTCGGGAAAGTTAGACTTAAAGTCTTGTAAAGTTTGTACTACATTACTTCCGCTTACATTGTTAAACAAAGCTAACAAACATACAAAATTTCCTTTTTGACAAATTCCCCTTCCCCCTGCCGAAATTTACCGACTACCAACACGTTTATATACTAATATTAAGGCTTTGCCCTCAAATTTCCTATTACTATATTTTTTTTTTTTTTATATTATCGATTTTGTTTTTACTATTTGTTTATAAAATTATGGATACAAAATATTGATAAATTATTAATTTCAACAAAATAAAAAGTCCATTTTGTATACGTAAGTGTTGGTGGCGGGGCTTAGTTTTTTTTCTTTTCATGCTTTTGTGATTAGCCATATTTTAATAGTTTAGTAAAAATTCCAAGTATAAATAATAGTTGTAACAAGTGAAAGTCTGTGAGTGTTTCACACCAGATTTTTTTTTTTTTTTAAATCTGGTGTGAAACACTCACACAACTTTCTCTTATTCCAGTTTTCAAAATTCTAATTGACAAATTTTATTAGTTACGTAATATACCAAATTTAATGAAATTCGTCGGTGTTTTTTTTCTTTTTTTTATGGAAAAAAATCGCGAAAATTGTAAAATCGCACTTCCGGTTTATTAATTTTCTTTGAACTCGGAATTTTGGCAATCTATTTATTTCTAATTAATTTTCCTTAGATGGTAGAATTGTATAATCAATTATGTTAGCACTTTAGAGGGAAACATAACCTACCCCCTACCCTGCCTTAAATGAGTTTTCCCGGAGAAATAATTCAAATAAAAGTTATAGCTCTTCAGATGTATTAATTACTTAGTTCGTTTAAACAAAATCGTTAGAGCCGTTTTAGAGAAAAATAACCGAAAACTGAAAAATACTTTTCATTAAAAACGTACGAACTTCCGGTTCGTCTGATTTTCTTCAAACTCGAAATTTCAACAACATATTTAATTCTAATTAATATTATTTAAATGAGATAGAATTATGTAATAAATTGAAATATTCAGTTTAAAGGAAAACTTAACCTCACTTCTCCCCCCAAAAGTGCCCTTAATTGCATTTTCCTGGAGAAATTTTTCAAATAAAACTTGTATATCTTTATAGATTTGTAGTTGATATATTAAGTTTAAAGAAAATCGTTGGAGCCATATTTGAGAAAATCGCCAAAATGTAAAAAAAAAAAAAAAAAATTAGTAAAGTTCGGTTAAGGAATTTTGACAGGTACTTCGGACTTATGGTGATTGCCTAAACGGAATATTCAGTTTGAACTTTCTGCAATTTTTCGTTTTTGAGCTGTGCTGTTTACGTACATACATACATACATACACATCACACACAGACCATTTGCTATAAACCACTTTTTTGGACTCAGGGTAACTCAAAACGGATATTTCCGGTGAAAACTCGATATCGAAAATTTGACCCGATTACAATACTTCCTCTTACTAGGATTAACACAAAGTAATCTTAATGTATGAATTAAAATTATTTCCCCACAACACTGTCCATCACTGTACAGTGATTAGTGTCACTGACCAAAAGTAATTAGAAAATAAATAGATGGCCAAAATTACGAGTTTCAAAAAAAATTAGTAAACCGGAAGTGCGTTTTTACTGAACAGTTTTTTTTTCAATTTTTGCGTTTTTTTTTTTATCTTTAAAAACACTCGACGAATTTCATTAAATTTGATAACTAACTCTAAAATTTGTCAATTATAATTTTGAGAACTGAGTAAGAGAAAGTTTTGTGAGTGTTTCACACCAGATATTTTGTCTTAAACAAGATAAAATTTATTTTACATCAAGCGACAAGATCCTATATTTCGTTCATAATAGATATTTAATCCAATTTTTCTTTTCGCAGAAAATGATATTTATACTTTTACTTAATGTTACTTTCACAAGCGGAAACGGTTACGTGATCCCTTGAGTCCATAAAAGCCGTTTTTAATAAAAACCAATTGATCTGTGTATGTGTGTTTAGCAGCATAAAACAACAAAAAAGGAAAATCACCGAAACCTTGAAACTTGATTGATATTTCGTTTAGGTCGATGCGGTTTTTAGACACAAAAAAAATACGCTCGAACGGAAGTAACCATCACTTTTCTCTTTTCAGTAGTCTTTGTTTTTTTACTTTCTCTTACTCCTAGTAAGAGGAAGTATTGTAATCGTGTCAAATTTTCGACATCGAGTTTTCACCGGAAATATCCGTTTTGAGGTCCCCAGAATCCAAAAAAGTGGTTTTTAGCAAATGGTCTGTGTGTGTGGGTGTGTATGTATGTATGTGAACAGCATAGCTCAAAACCGTAGAAATTTGAAACTTTGATATTCCTTTTAAATATCACAGTGGGATCTGACACTACGTTATCTGTAAAAATTCCTCAACCTGAAGTACCACTTTACTAGTTGGATTTTTTACTTTTTTGCGATTTTCTTAAAAATGGCTCCAACGATTTTCTTTAAACTTTAAACATCAACCACACATACAAAGAGCTACAACTTTTATTAAAAACATTTCTCCGGGAAAATGCACTGAAGGGCACTTTTGGGGTAGGGGTGGGGTTAGGTTTCCATCTAAAGTGCTATTTCAGTTTATTAGACAATTCTGCCATCTAAATAATGTTAATTAGAATTAAATATGTTGTTGAAATTCCGAGTTTGAAAAAAATCGGATAACCGGAAGTGCGTTTTACTTTACCACTTTACTAAATGATTTTATTCACTTTTTCGCAATTTTCTCAAAAATAGCTTCGAGGATTTTTTTGAAACTTCGTATATAAACTAAACATGTAAAGATCTACAACTTTTATCTAAAACATTTCTCGGGTAAATTTCTTTTAAGGGCACTTTTAGGGGAGTGGTGGGGTTAGATTTTCATCAAAGTGCTTTCCTAGTTCATTATACAATTCTATCATCCAAACATAATTAGTTAGAAATAAATAGATGGCTGAAATTCCGAGTTTCAAGAAAATGAGTAAACCGGAAGTGCGCTTTTACTGAACAGTTTTTTCAGTTTTCGACGAATTTCATTAAATTTGGTACACAAACTATAAAATTTGTCAATTATCATTTTGAGAACTGGAGTAAGAGAAAGTTGTGTGAGCGTTTCACACCAGATTTTTTTTATGATTTTTTTGAAAACAGCGATATTCTACAACTTTTATTTGAACCATTTTTACGTGAAAATTCATTTAAGGTATCTTGTAGCGGATGTAGAGGGTGATCTTTAGGTTTTCCTCTAAAGTCCCATTTGAATATATAATACGATTCTATGTTCTACATAATATTAATAACAATTTAAGGTGTTGCTAAAATTCCCGAGTATGAAGAATATCGGTTTAAGAAGAAGAATACAATTTCTTTTTGGGTAAAAATAATTAATCAGAATTATTTAAATGGTATTAAGATAAAGTATTGTGAGTGTGTCATGCCAGATTGTTATAATTAATTGTCCTAACGTACAACATATAAATCTATATGAATTTTATCACATGATCTTTCATTTTCAGCTTTTCTCAAGTTCCATTGGGGTAAATGATAATTAAAACTTACAATTATTTTTATGACACATATAATTACCCTTAACATGGTATAAAGTGATGTGGAACTACATATATATAGTGCATAATGGAAATATGTATATGCAAGCACGCAAGAGAAGCACAAATAATAGGATTGAAGTTTTCACAACTTTTATCGTATGTTAATCTTTTCAATAGAGGAAAAATGAAAACAATTAAAAAAATCTGGTGTGAAACACTCACACAACTTTCTCTTACTCCAGTACTCAAAATTATAATTGACAAATTTTATAGTTAGTGTACCAAATTTAATGAAATTCGTCGAAAAGTGAAAACACTGTCTAGTAAAACTGTCCGGTTTACTAATTTCCTTGAAACACGGAATTTGGGTCATATATTAATTTCTAGTTATTTCAATTTGGATGACAGAATTGTATAATCAACTGTGAGCATTTTAAAGAAAAACATAACCGCCCTCCCCCAAAAGTCCCCTTAAATGAATTTATCAGGAGAAAAGTTTCAAATAAAAGTTGTAGCTCTTTATATGTATAGTTAACAACGTTGGTTTAAAGAAAATCGTTGGAGCCATTTTCGAGAAAATACAGAAAACGAAAATTATATTTCAGGTAAAAACGCACTTCCCTGATCTATTTTTTTCAAACTCGGAATTTCAACAACATATTTAATTCTAATTAAACATTATTTATATGACAGAATTGTCTAATATACTGAACAGCAGTTAAGAGAAAAAACCGAACACACCTCTCCCCCAGAAGTGCCCTTAAATGAATTTTCCTGGAGAAATGTTTCAAATAAAAGTTGTAGCTCTTTGTATGTGTAGTGGATATACCAAGTTTAAAGAAAATCTTCGGAGCCATTTTTGAGAAAATTGCAAAAACGTAAAAAAAACAACTAGTAAAGTGGTACTTCCGGTTGAGGAATATTGACACATAACGCACCGTCAGATCCCATGGTGATACCTAAAGTAATATCAAGTTTGAACTTTCTACGATTTTTCGTTTTTGAGCTATGCTGTTCACATACATACACACACACAGACTCACACACAGACACACACACAGACACACACACACACACACAGACCATTTGCTAAAAACCACTTTTTTGGACTCTAGGGGCACCTCAAAAACGGAATTTCGGGTGGAAACACTTGATATCGAAAATTTGACACGATTATAATACTTCCTCTTACTAGGAGTAAGAGAAAGTAATACATCCCCTAATTGAATTAACTTGTTTTGAATTATATAATCAGGATCTATCTCATTTCATAAGCATTTTCTTAAGCGTCCTATTTCAGGCTTAGCAGATAACATCTCGCTTGTTTACCGATTGAAGGAAACGTCTATAAATGGTAATGCATCGTTTCTTTATAGGTTCGAAGGGAATTATTGGGGAAAACGAGTTAGCCATGGCAAAATTGTTTAGAAATATCTGGCAAATTCTTACAAGGAGATTGGGGAGCACTATGTTGCTGCCATACTCACAAAGATCTGATCTTTTAAGTCCGCTATAATCACGAACAACAAACTCAAAATTTGGACGTTCGCCTTGGAAGTTTCTCACTCTCCGTGACCAAAAATTTTGCCGAACTTATAAAAATCACCACTAACCGGAAGATAATGTACACTTCCGGTTGATAGATTTTGACCAAAACTTTCCAGGCGATTTTTTCCGTTTTTAAGCTATTTTTTTTCACATACATATGTACACACATAATACTGGATCATTCGCTAAAAACCTTTTTTTTTTATTTTTTTTTTTTTTTATTTCTTGGACTTCAAAACATGTATATTTCCGGTCAGTAATAAATTTAAATAATTTCAAAATTATCGTATTGTTTTTCTTTTACCAAGGCGTTAGAGAATGTAAAAAAACTAAACACGTGATGTGACGATTGTATATGATCTCTCAATATCACTCCTCTCTTTTCCCCTCTTTCTCTTTCATGTACAGGCGTGTGTGTGTGTGTGTGTGTGTGTGTGTGTGTGTGTGTATATATGTTTTTCTCTGTGTTGAAGTGATGAATGCCAGCTATTTTTATTTTAAATGAATAAGGCTTTAGGCTTGTCAAATTAGATCTCTTGACTTGGACAAATGATTCACCACTTAGGCGACATTCATGGTATGTCACCAGTATACAAACAAACACACGCACACAAAACACACGCACACAAACACACACCAATGTGGAAGAGCTATATAGAAACAGTTCCCTATTCCTATCACTTCTACTATACAATATCTATTACAGTATAACGTAAATTTATATATTTTCTTCATATATTTAAGAAATACAATAAATCTTTATTAAGAAAAATCTATTTGTATTTCTGTCGGTATAATATACATTACATCCACGTAGATAATTTAAATGTAATATTTATTAATAAAATTTAATATATTAATCTTTTAACTCTTACAACAGCTATGACATATATTCCTAAATCTAAATTTCCAGCAGAAATACGTAGATCTTTCGAGTCTCGTAAATAAGTAAAAAAAAAAATCATCTGTCTCGAAATGTTCTGTATTTTGCGTCTGAAAAATCGTAGGAGAGAGAAACACTTTAATGCAAATATTTGCAATACAAAGGGTGCTGCCCAAATAGATCGGATTGCTAGACACACAGCGTAGCAATCAGTCAATCAAGATATATAGATAAAGTGGAAAAAAAAGAAGTCAACACCAATACTACACTATTGAGAGATCCTCAATTCGTCAGGCAAAAAAAAAGAAAATCGTTCCTAACACTAATACAAAATGTCAACAAAATAAAATAAAATAAAACAAACCAAACTAGCAACAGAAACATCCAAATCATAATAATAACATATCATAATCATACAATACCAACAAATAAGCGGGCAGAACAATCAAACTCATGTCCCGTAGATGTGTTGGTGGATAATGCCAATCGAGTCCACAATGATAGACTCCGCCAAGGCCTCCAACTCCCTCAGATCAATCCCTAGCTCCTGAAGGAAGCTGAAAGTCAGCTTAGGGATGACACCTCGGGCACCGAACCAGAGACCCCGAACCCGAAACTCTCGGTCACCGAAGTCATGGAACCTCTCTTTCAAGAAGGGGACACAACTCTCATATATACCTTTTTTTTCCAAGTCCACCTTCTCCGCCTGGTCCGGGTCATTGCTCTCGAATCTCACGGTCGGGTCGAGGACTAGAGCCGATCTGTCGCGGTCATGAAGGGCGACTATATCGGCATACCTCGTCGATCCCGCTGAGTCGATGCAATAAACTTCCTCAAAGCACGTATATCCTTTTTCCTTCAGGAGCCGAATTAACTCGTGCTTGACCTTATGGTGGCGTCGAGTGATAAGGAGGGAGTTAAATGGGCATTTTCCCAGCACATGAGCTGGAGTTTCCGTCTCCCTGCCACACTTGCGGCAGAGGGTCCCAACTTCTCCCACCATTTGTCCACCGGCACCAGGAACACCACGAAGTGGTGCGTAGTTAGAATTCAATTTTATGGCGTTTATCCACTCCGAACCTGTCAATATTCGTTTATCGAAGAGGAATTTATTCAGTTTAGGCGCATCCCTAAAATATTGAGCCCCGATACCCTGCCACTTGCACCGAGTCCATTCCTCGAACGCATTCTCCCGCAATGTCTGCCTCAATTTTTTTATCATTATCATAAAAATGATATTCCTTTAAAATAACCACATTACAATCAGGCTCGAAGTTCCCGCCAACTAGAAATACATATTATACTATCATACCATCCATCACTTTTATTTGAAACATTTTCTTGGCGATAGAATTCCACATTTAATGAAAATCCAGTTTTTAACCGGAAATTCGAACTTTACAGAATAAGTTTTTGAGATTTGCTGGGGAGGGGAGAATAATTTTCTCACACAAAAAATACTATTTATAACGATTTCTTCTTTTACACATGTATGGAATGCTAACTATACACGTGTATAAACTATCACTTTTAATTTGTATTATTTTTACGAGGGAATAAAAAAAATTAAAAAATATTTTAAACAATTTGGCGGAATTCTGTGGCATTAAATTTCTTAGATTTATATTTTTTTGGACAATTGAGTAAAATACGAAGTTTAACGGAAAATAAGTCATTATATAATAGTGTAGAAATGGATGTTGAAATTCGGTGCCAAAAAAAAAAACAACTCTTTTTGTCAAATTTTCACCGACGTTTCGGCAAATTGATTTCCTTTTTCAGGGTTTTGTACAAAGGTTTTTATTATAATTATTTGTCTGTGGGGAGGGACCAAACCCTATGCTATGCAAAGCCTCTCTGGGCCCATATTGCGACCCCAAGAAAAACAGCAACAAGCCGGGTCTAGAACAAAAATCCCGACCCGGATCTAATCCATCTAAGATTCATCGCAGTCCAAATAAATCGGACAATAACCTTAAGCGGAAATAGCCTAAGCTCTTCCATAGACATCCTATTCCAACCAAAAGTACTGAACCAAATTTCCTCACAACCCAGGCATCAGTCATAAGATGGATCGATGTTTCCGCCTCTATCTCACAGACTCTACAAAATGGATCCGGCATGAGCCCCATTATGTATAGAGATGTCTCCTTAAACCACAATGTCCAGTAAGAGATCCAATCAGATGCCTGAGAGCGCTCCCTGAAAAACACACACCACAGCAACGTCTCACTTATGGCCTTGTCCGGATCCCCCGATGTGAAGTTGTCCATGTCTGGAAGCCTGACAGACATGTGCTAGAAGAAACGCAACAGCAGGCTCGGGACCAATGAAAGGAAGAGAGGCGCCTAATTTGGCGCAAACCTATCCACCTCCTCATTCCCAAAAATCCCCATGTTACCTGGCACTCAGACTAGAAGCACATCCTTCACAGAAGAAAGCTTTTCTAATCTTTTAGAATATTCTAACACCAACCTGTAAGTGAAGACACATGAACTCAGCGCCTTCAGCGCAGCTTGGCTCTCCGAGCAGATACAAACACCTTTTAAGTTAGAAAATTAAGTCATTTTATATAATATTGTAAAAATGATTGTTGAAATTCGGTGCCCCCCCCAAAACAAAACCTCTTTTTTTCAAATTTTCACCGACGTTTCGACAAATTTTCACCGACGTTTTCAGGGTTTGTACAAAGGTTACAAAACTTTATCAAAAATAAAAAAGTCACAAAAATATATATTTCTAAACTAAATAAATCAATAAAAGTATTATATATATAGCAAATTGAAATTTATTTTTAACTATTGCTTGTTATTGCAGAAAAATCAGAATTAAATTATATCTCAAATATTACAATCTAGACAATATATAGTATATTGCCTGAAGAAGGCAGTATATTTGCCGAAACGTCGGTGAAAATTTGGGGAAAAAAAAAGTACTCAACATCCATTTTACAATATCATTTAATACAACGAAATCAAAATTTTTATATATTGCAGTCGTTACTACGATTGAGTGTGGTTGTAAGTTCGTTTGTAGTGTGGTACGAGCGGTTTTGAAACGGCAAATTTTTAATAATTTATAGAAGAATTTAAGTGAGTAAGGTATTAAAAAAACTAGCTATTTATTTATAAAATTGAGTTAAACTAAATATAAAACGAGGTTAAATAAATAAAAGAAAAGAGTGACAGAATAGTGACTGCACTTCTTGACTGTGTGAATAAGGCTGAATCTTACGGCTTTCCCCCCCAATTTTTGGCCTCATGTTTATACTAATTTGCTGCATTCGAAAGGGGGGATTAATTACAAAGGAGTTGGCCAAGTGTTTGGCTTTCACTACCTTTCCTTTTATACAAATTTCCTTTATCTGATTGTAATAGGATCCAAAGAGAGGGATCCATAGCAAAGAGAGAGAGACATAAAATTTGACAGGATCACTTTCTAGCTTAGGCCAGACTATTGTGGGAGAAACTGATTAAATGCAGCTATGGGGGAGTCTAACAAGTCTTGCATTCTTAAATCTTTCAGCACCGCATATTCTAATAGTTTTTGGCTCTCCAGTAACTGGTTTGTTGAGAGATAAAAAAGTGTATTATTTTTAGAAATCCCTCCGTGGCCACCAATATAATAGGCTTGAGAAGGAGAGAAATTGGGTTACATAGATAAATGAACTAGAAGTAAAGCTGAACACTGTATATAATAGAAAAGTAACACAAACTGTCCGGACTTTACACTCAAATATATAAAATGGTAGTGAGAGGTAAAGAGAAAGTTTGTTGACGAGTTGTAACTGCTGTATGAACTCTACTGCAAGACTCGGTAGACTACCGCCTAGCTGTATTTAAACAGTTTCTCCCACTCTAGCACGGCCTAAACCTGAGAGTGAGACTTCTCTCTCTCTCTCTCTCTGCTATGGATCCCTCTCTCTTTGGATCTTAATATACTAATATTTTACAATATTTAACTCTCCTGCATCTTGCTTCCAATTACGTATATAACTGTTATTAAGAGGAGTACAGAAAGTCATGAGATTATTTGCTACCGCGTTTTATTTTTCTGAAACTATTTATAAATCATTTTGTATAATTTTTTTTTTTTTAATAATCAGTTACTATTATCATTATTAAATACAAATTTAATAATTCATTCTACTAAGAGAGATTAGAAAAAATATATTTATTACAACAAAAATCTGGTGTGAAACACTCACACAACTTTCTCTTACTCCAGTTCTCAAAATTGTAATTGACAAATTTTATAGTTAGTGTACCAAATTTAATGAAATTCATCGAAAACTGAAAAAAAAAACTGTTCAGTAAAAGAGATATGGTTTTTATTTGTGGGTTTTATAACGGCAGCGCGGAAGCTACAGCTGGGTATGCTAGCCGCTGGCCTAACAGGAAACCATATAAGCAGCGTATTAAAGAGTAGGGGAAACCGGTTCTGTGAGAATAAACTACCGAGGAAACTTAGATCGTTCTTACGAAAATTCATGTCAACGCATCTTGAATGTGTTTGATGACGATTCTACCCTTAGCACACGCAGAGTGGCATTGTCGCTAGGTTTGTCACATCAGACGGTGCAAGATTCGACAGGATGGTAGATATTTGTATCACGTGCAGCAAGTGCAGTATTTGCTAGAACATGATTACGCTTGTCGTACTCAATTCTGTATTTGGCTGCTACAACAAACAGCCCAGGATCGTCGTTTCCCCCAAAACGACGACGTTTTCTGTAATGGTTCTTTAAACACCCGCAACATGCACTATTGGAGTGACGAGAATCCCCGTGCAACCAGGACGTCGTCAGAACGAGCAGTTTCCTCGGTAGTTTATTCTCACAGAACCAGTTTTCCATAGTCTTTAATGCGCTGCTTATATGGTTTCCTGTTAGGCCAACGGCTAGCATACTCAGCTGCAGCTTCCGCGCTGCCGTTATAAAACCCACAAATAAAAACCATATCTCGCTATTCTATGACAAAGAACTCTGGCATTTTGAATGTATGACCAGCTAAATCACGACTAAAGGTTTCTGTTTATTAGATTTAGACGAATTTCTATCGTGACATTACAATTCCAAAGTTCATTACAGGATTATTAATTAATCTTGGGATATTTTTGTAACAGCTCTCAATTTTCATTTTGTGGTTTTTTACAGGTAGAATTGTGGTTGTTTGGATGGTAGAATTGTAGAATCAGTTATGAATGGTTATGAAAAAACCATTCCATCCCTCTCAGAAAAGTGTCCTTAAATGAATTTTCCCCAGAGAAATGTTTTAAATAAAATTTGTAGATCTTTGTGTTTAGTTTGTTATACGAAGCTTGTAGAAAATTGTAGGAGCCATTTTTTAAAAAAAGCGCGAAAAAGTGGGGAAAAAAAAAAATCATTTAGTAAAGGGTGGTACTTCCGATTAAGGAATTTTGACAACACATAACTTACCGTCACATCCCATGGCGATATACCTACACGAAATATCAAGTTTGAACTTTCTGTGATTCTTCGTTTATGCGCTATGTTGTTCACATATATATACCATTTTTTAAAAACCATTTTTACTTTCTCTTTACACCTATTGGGAGGAACTATTGTAATCGTGTCAAATTTTCAATATCGAGTTTTCACCGGAAATATCCGTTTTGAGGTGGCCTGGTTTTATGTGTGGGAACAGCATAGCTCAAAAACGAAAAACCGTAGAAAGTTCAAACTTGATATTCCGTTTAGGCATCACCATGGCATCTGACAGTGAGTACGTTATCTGTCAAAATTCCTCAACCGGAAGTACTTTTTTTTTTTCTTTTTTTTTTTTTTTAATTTTTTGCATTTCTCTCAAAAATGACTCCGACGGTTTTCTTGAAATTTCCTATATAAACTAAACATACAGAGATCTACAACTTTTATTTAAAACATTTCCCCAGGAAAATTTATTTAAGGGCATTTTTGGAGGAGGAGTGGAGTTATGTTTTCTCTCTAAAGTGCTATCATAGTTGATTATACAATTCTATCATCCAAACAAAAGTAATTAAAAATAAATAGATTGGCAAAATTCCAAGTGTCAAGAAAATTAGTAAACCGGAAGAGCGCTTTTACTGGACAGTTTTTCAGTTTTTGAAGAATTTAATTAAATTTGGTTACACAAACTATAAAATTTGTCAATTATAATTTTGAGAACTGGAGTAAGAGAAAGTTGTGTGAGTGTTTCACACAAGATTTTTTCGAACTCAGGGGACCTCAAAATGGATATTTCCGGTAAAAACTCGATTTCGAAAATTTGACAGGATTACAATACTTCCTCTTACTACGAGTAAGAGAAAGTAAAAAAAATCATAATAATATTTAAAAAACCAAATAAAATACTCGGGAGAAAAATGGAAGACTTAAAAAAAAATTGCAATGAAAAATTTTATTATTCTTTTCTTTCTTTGACGAAACAGGTTTTGTGAGTGTGTGTGTGTGTGTGTGTGTGTGTGTGCGTCATCGAATGAATGAACCGCTAAGGTAAATTACATTCATAGCTTGGGATGTTATCAGGCGTATGGAAATAGAGGTAAAAAAATAAAAAACTGAATCCAGTAAAAGGTTGGATGAGTAATTCCAAGGACAAAAATGAAATATCCTGGGAAATATTGGAGAACCGTATTTGGGGAACTGGTGAACTGATTTTTCACAATAATTACTATGAGAGAGATATTCTAATTCTTTTTTATGTTCAATATAAATAGTTTTCCATTAAATCATTTTTAAAAATATCTGATATCTGAAACAATTATACGACTTAATCTTACATTGTTCCCTTTATATCCCTTTTTCGATCGTACTTCGGGGGATCTTTTTAGACCGTATCTACCCATTCGGGTTTACCGGTCCCCTGTTGCAAGCAACGGGATCGTTTAACAAGAGGAAGGGTCGTTTAGTGCAATGCCCGACCATAGCAAAAGCGCCGAACCCTGGCACTCCCCCCTTGACCCCTCAACCAGCGCGCAAAGTGATCCCACATAATGGTCACACTCCATTCCCAGAAGCTAGAGAAGGCACACTCTAGCAGGCTCTGGTAAACCGCGCTCACCCACCAAATGCGCTTCCAGCTACGGGCTGGCTCCGGGGTTTATTTTATATTGCGAGTCTCCTCCCGCTCAACTCATGACCTCGGACATTGGAGTTGTTGCTTAAAACACGGCCACTACGAATCTGACCTCAATTGCAAGCAATTGGCTTGGAAACAGGTGCTTGCACCCGTAGTTCAGTATTTCAACTCTAAGGAGCTAGCGTGACTAATCGCACGCCCGATGGATCTACAGATTCCATCTACTGATTCCTGTCCATTGCCTGAAGTACAGGGTTTCCGTAACCCAGGATACTTTGCAGGCAACCCTGCAAGGGGAAAGGATCAGGATTGAATTGGTTGGGGTGAGGGAGTCTTGACCTGGAGAGCCAGAGACTGATTGCACCCCGAAGGGTGAGCGATGGGGACGCCACATACCCACGTCCAATGTGTGTGTGTAAAACAGTATATTTCGAAAGACGAAAAGTCGCAGGAAGCACGACGAAACTTGATATTCCGTATAGATATTATTGCCGCATCAGACACGAAGCTCTGCCACTGAGCTAATCCCTTCCCTAAGGGATTTTAGGTTTACTTGAAATACTAATGGGGGAATTCTTGAATATGAAAAAGTGTTTTTAGCGAATAATCTGTAGTGGGTATGGGGGGGTTCTTTCCGTGTATATCCGTTTCCCAATGGTACTCGGGGGTAGTTTAAGGACCGCACCTACCCTCTCGGGGTTTTTCCAGTCCCACCGTTGCAAGTAACAGGGTCGCTTAACAAGAGAAGGATGTCACCACCATAGAGAGACTGTTAGTGCAATACCTCGCCATGGGCGAAGTGCCAAGCCCGCTTGACCCATTTAAGGGCAAGTTGAGATGCGCTCAACCAGCGCGCAAAGTGATTCCACATAATGGTCACACTCCACTCCCAGAAGCTAGTGGAAGCAAATGCGCTTCCAGCTAAGGGCTGGCACCGGGGTTTAATTTATATTGCGAGTCTTCTCCCGCTCAACTCATGACCGCAGTCTTTGGAGCTGCTGATTAAACACGACCACTACGAATCCTACCTCAATTGCAAGCAATTGGCTCGGAAAGTAGCTTGCGCCCGTAGTTCAGTATTTCAACTCTAAGGAGCTAGCGTTGACTGATCGCACGCCCGATAGATTCCATCACAGGTGGAGAGTCCATCTGCTGATTCCTGTCCATTGCCTCAAGTACAAGGGTTTCAGTAACGCAGGATACTTGCAGGCAACCCTGCAAGGGGAACGGATCAGGATTGGTTGTGGGAGGGAATTCCCAACCTGGAGAGCCAGAGACTGATTGCATCCAAAAAGGTGGGCGATGTAGGCACCACAGACCAACGCCAAAAGGAGTCTCCTTTGTCGGCTGTGAGAAAGGAATTCCCCAAAGTTGTTTCTAGAAGCAAGCAGTTCTGAAAATGCTAGATTTTAATGTGCGCACAAGGACTAAAACATATCTTATTAAAAGATACGTTTTGTCCAGTGCAGGGTTTCACTTTTAGTCGCCTTCTACGATAGGCAGGGAATACCGTTGGCCTATTCTAACCCGGCACCTACACGGGTGACTTTCTCTTACAGATTATTATCATTTTTAATAGACAGATTTTTTTCCGAGTATTGTTTAGAGGAAAGCTTAAATTTTATTGAGAACTTTCCTCCTCCCCACAAAAAGCAATTTTTCCCGTGAAAATCTTAGGTAATATAAGAAGTTTTAATGAAATCACTGGAACTGTTTACAAGAAAATTGGGAAAATTTATTAAAAAGAAAATTTCGGTAGCATTGCATTTCCGGTTGGTAGATTTTTGACGAAAACCTTGATGTCTCCGATGATGTGGTAATGCTAACAAAGCAGATCACCAAGTTTGGGCTTTCTGCGATTTTTAATTTTTCTATACGATACGATTTTGTTCACACATACATTCTTCACATAATTCGTTGAAATCAATTTTTTTTCTTTCTATTACTCCTAGTAAGACGCAGTATTGTAATCGTGTCAAAATATCTGTTTTGTGGTCTCCTGAGTCAAAAAAAGTGTTTTTTTTTTTGACAAATGGTCTGTGTGTGTGTGTGTATGTGTATGTGAACTGCATAGCTCAAAAACGAAAAACCGTAGAAAGTTGAAAATTGATATTACGTTTAGATATCACCATGGGGATCTGACAGTACGTTATCTGTTAAAATTCCTCAACCGGAAGTACCATTTTACTATTTTTTTTTTTACTTCCTTGTAATTTTCTCAAAAATGGCTCCAACGATTTTCTTTAAACTTGTTACATCAACTACACATACAAAGAGCTACAACTTTTATTTGACACATTTCTCCGGAAAAATTCATTTAAGGGCACTTTTAGGGGCGGGGTATGTTTTTCTCTAAGTGATATCATAGTTGATTATATAATTCTATCATCCAAACAAAATTAATTAGAGATATTTTCCGTTGATAGCCTGCGTCTTTTTGTGGTCATCGGCCGCTTTCGGGCGTTCTCCTTTCATCAGGATGCGTTTCTCAAATAGTGTGATAATACACAGAGCAAATTCAGTTTATACACTGACTGGTCCTTTTTAAATGTTCCTGTTATGGCCTAAGTAGGTCAAGAAGAGGGAGGGGGATGGTACAAACTCGGTAAAAACTGAATTTGCTCTTTGGAAATCTGTGTTATCACACTGTTTGACAAACGCATCCTGATGATGGGCGAAACAGGCTATCACGGAAAATATTTCTGATGCTTTCCAGCTATGCGGAACCAGCAACAACAAAATTAATTAGAAATAAATAAATGGCGAAAATCCGGAGTTTCAAGAAAATTAGTAAACCGGAAGTGCGTTTTTACTGAACAGTTTTTTTTTTTCCAGTCTTCGACGAATTTTATTAAATTTTGGTAGACTAGCTATAAAATTTCGTCAATTATAATTTTGAGAACTGGTATAAGAGAAAGTTGTGTGAGTGTTTCACACCAGATTATTTTTTCGCATTTCCGATTTAAACAATAATTCAAAATTTTGATGCGATTATAACACATTCACTCCTCTTAATAAATAAGTAAATGAAATTGCAACAAACTGAACTAAGATAAATTTTAATTTCTATATGGTGAGAAAATAAAAACAAATCAAAACCTATACAACAATAAACTAACAAGGATAGAGTGGAAAAGTAATAAAGACAAAATTGAGTGATGATAATTAGATTATACAGAAAGAAGGATTGGTTGGTTGGAGGGGGGGGGCCGAAGGAACACTTCCATTTCAACCTTGTAAGGCACTAACTTCATCATTCTTTTAGCTATCAACTTGTTCTCCGTAGTAATGGTGATAACATTACACTGCTTCTACTATATTATTATGTCATTAAAAATAAATAATAATACGGTTTATATAATGGCAATTCTGTTTATTTATAATTCTGTTAAATATCTGAAAATAACTATATTCTACCGTTTGATTAACTATGTAGTTTTGTTTTTTATTTTTCTATTTTTATTGTAATACTGTTCCAATGACGTATGTAGGCAGAATTTTCCCCAAGCAGAAGAGTGCCTGGATATGCAGGGATAATAAGACAGGGTAATAAGACAGCTGATCAACTGCCTCACTGGAACGGGGCGAATACTCCGTTCTGTGCTCTAGAACCTGTCCTGAGATTAACCAGTGCAGCCATTGAAGATTGGCTCCGAGGCAAGCATGAGATATTGGCTTTAAGGTTTGAGTGGCTTGTTCTTGTGAGAGATTGGGAGAAGGCGAAACTGTTCTCGAAGGCAAACCAATCAACTTCCGCTACTTAAAAGAAAATGCCTGGAAAAGCTCTATCATCTCTGTTAACCTTTCCTCAGCTCGTGAGTGTAGAGCAAGCTCTGCCGGGCTGACTCACGATCCCGGTGGTACCATTATGTAGAGAGAACATGTCTCCTACTTAAAGGCCTAAAATGGCACAGGCAAGCTTGCCCACGGCCTCCTGACAAGGCTGGGACATTGCCCTGCCATTCAGATGAAGCGGGTATTCCGTACCCGAAGAGCCCAGTGGCAATGCGTAGTAAAAGGATGATGCCGAAACTGTGTAAACAAAGGATCAAAGCGACTCTTATTTGGATAGGCACCGGAGAAAACGGCCCGCCATCTATTTTTTTGATTGCATAGCAATAACCACATTGTAATACGAAACCTTTTTGGTACATTCCGAACTGGGAAGATAGTAACAAGATTTAGTGGTGAAAGCACTTAAACTTTTTAGGATGGGAGGGTTTCCCTTATTAGAATAATTTCGGGGATGGCACAGTAAGCCTATGATGGATGGGTGCCGGATTACAGCCCACCCGAAGACTTAATTTAATCTAATCTAATGACGTATGCAGGTAACCCATGCAGAGATGCTCCTGTTGGAGTAGTTTGCATCAATTTTACAGGGCCTCTGTACGATTAATTAAAATTCTTAATACCAGTAATTAAATTAAAATCATGTTAATTGCAGAAAGAGAAAAATCACTATGAAGCCAATCTATTCAATATACCACCTTTATTTTCATAATCACCTATTTCCTGAGACTCCAATATCAATCAAAAAGTCACAGTTTACTAATAAAATTAACAGGAATCAAAATTAAACTTTATTTCAAAAGCTTTCAACTAATTAGATCAATATTACGTTGATAAAATTGCATGGCACAATTTACTAATTACAATTTACGTAATTTCTATTCTATGTTTGAGGATAGCTAGAATAATAATGAAGCTATTCTGATTCAGTACAAGTCTGTAGGGTGTGTTATGTGAACTCTAGTCTCAAAAGCGTAAACTGGGGGAAGAGTAAAGCACCTTAAGATCTCAATACACAGTATCTATCTTATTGGATCTATTATCTGCACAATATTAACTAATTAATTTTCGAACTATAAGACAACAATTATAGAAGAATTGTAGTTAATTAAAGTGTAAAGTAAATAATTAGTTTTCGAAATATAGTCGGAAAAAAGTGTTTGTTAAACAACAGCAATAAATTATTGGACGGAATTCTTTACTTTTCTTAAATAAACAACTATTATATTGAAAAGCTTTTCTAGAAGTTTGTATGGAAAGATTATATTTCCAAGACTGTTAAGTTTGACAAGTCCCCCCTCCAAGAATCCCACTCTGCACCGAAATATATGACATTTGCCGTCTTCCTTTATTTTTACTTTCACTTACTCCTAGTAAGAGGCAGTATTGTAATCGTGGCAAATTTTCGATATTGAGCTTTCACCGGAAATATCCGTTTTGAGGTCCCCTGAGTCCAAAAAAGTGGTTTTTAGCAAATGGTCTGTGTTTGTGTGTGTGTGTGTGTGTGTGTATGTGAACAGCATAGCTCAAAAATGAAAAATCGTATAAAGTTCAAACTTGTCATTACGTTTAGGTATCACCATGTGATCTTGACGGTGCGTTATCTGTCAATATTCCTCAACCGAAAGTACTACTTTACTAGTTGTTTTTTTTTACGTTTTTGCGATTTTCTCAAAAATGGCTCCGAAGATTTTCTTTAAACTTTATATATCAACTACATATACAATGAGCTACGACTTTTATTTGAAACATTTCTCCAGGAAGATTCATTTAAGGGCATTTCCGGGGGAGGGGTGGGGTTAGGTTTTCTTCTTAACTGCTATTTCAGTTTATTAGACAATTCTGTCATCTAAATAATGTTAATTAGAATCAAATATATTGTTGAAATTCCGAGTTGAAAAAAATCGAATAACCGGAAGTGCGTTTGTTTTAACACTTTACTAAATGATTTTTTCATTTTTTCGCGATTTTCTCAAAAATGGCTCCGATGATTTTCTTGAAACTTCGTATACAAAGTAAAAATGCAAAGATCTACATCTTTTATTTAAGACCGTTTGCAACGGAAATATCCGTTTTGAGGTCCCCTGAGTCCGAAATCTGGTTTTTAGAAAATGGTCTAGTTTTTTTTTTGTAAAAAAAAACCTTCAATTTCTCATGCTCCATACAATATTACTACATGCACTTCAATTCAGCAATATTTGAAATTAAGTGAAAATGTTTATAACTTAAAATTTATTTTGTACAAATTTAAAAATAATTAGCAAAGTATTTTTTCTCAATCCAAGCCAAATATGAAAAACGCCGGAAGTTATTCACATAGGTCATAGCTGAGCCTTAATAGGTGGCCAATAGGTGCCAGAAAAAATGACAGACTGAATGAGTCGAACTCGTTCTCTTTCGAAAATTGAACAGTTGAAGATGATGTGGTGCCCACTCTGCGGACTTTATAAGATCAAATGAGCTCTCCGATCTGTCAAGGATTCCAAACCGATGAAGATACGCTCTAGTTCTGCCATACCCTGACAGTACCTGTGTCAATTTAAAATGGGCCCGTAGCGGTGATCTCCTACTCGACTCTATGGTCGAAAGAACTCCTCTGTGAGAGAGAACTTCTAGCATTTCCAGCATTCTGCCCAGAGCCCCTCCCATTCTCGTATATTATCTGCCACTAGTTTGCTATGAACGTAAGTGCATGGAACTTGATGTGTATATTTCAGGAAGGTGAAAATCCATTGCTGCCTGTTTGGCCGAGGTCATCTGATTTTTCATTGCCTTCTCTACCAACATGAGATTTGATCAACAATGAAAGCCAACAATGAACCCACTATTTTCAAGAGATTTCAGTTTTTACACTAACGTTAGTTATTTAAGGCATGTTATTGTGGGAATTTTTAATGTAGTCTAGAATAACCTGGCTGTCAGTATAAATTACTGCTTTTAGCTGGGCATCATTTCAGTAGATATATCCATTCTAATGATTTCAATATTGCCAGTTGATCTGCCCGGTTATTAGAACAGAACTATGTAGCCGAAAAGGCTTTTCCGAGATGACCCGTTTAGGTATCGCAATGGGATCCGACAGTGCGTTACCTGTCGAAATTCTTCAACCGGAAGTACCACTTTTCAACATTTTTTTGGCGATTTACTCGAAAAAGACTCCAACGATTTTCTTAAAACTTGTGTAGTATAAATGCACATATAATAATCTACAATTTTTATTTGAAACATTACTCCAGAAATGCATGTAAAGGAAACTATTGGGGGGAGGTGTAGGGTAAGGTTTTCCTTTAAATATTGCTATTTAACTTTATTACACAATTCTGTCATCTAAATAATATTAATTAGAATTGAATATGTTATTGAAATTCCGAGTTTGAAGAAAATCAGATGACCGAAAATGTGTTTTTTCTGAAAAGCAATTTTTCACTTTTCTATTATTTTCTCTCTAAAACAGCTCCAACGATTTTCTTTAAACTAGGTATGTAAACTACACATATAAGGGGCTACAACTTTTATTTGAAACATTTCTCTTGGTAAAGGTAATTTAAGGGGGCTTTTGGGGTAAAGGTAGAGAGTTATGTTTGCTACTAAAGTGCTAACATAGTTGATTCACTATACAATTCTACCATCTAGACAAAAATTAATTATAAATAAATAGATTCCTAAAATTTCGAATTCAAAGAAAATTAGTAAACCGGAAGTGCGTTTTTAGTGAATAGTTTTTTTTTTCCAGTTTTCGTAATTTTTTCCATAAAAAAAAAAAAACAATAAATTACAAATTAAAAAACATATTTCATTAAATTTGGTATACTAACTATAAAATTTGTCAATTACAATATTTTGAAAACTGTAATAAGAGAAAGTTGTTGTGGGAGTATATTATACCAAATTTTTACTTTCTCTTATTCCTAGTAAGAGGAAGTATTGTAATCGTATCAAATTTTCGATGTCGAGTTTTCACCGGAAATATCCGTTTTGACGTCCCCAGAGTCAAAAAATTCCAGAGCAAATGGTCTGTGTGTGTGTGTGTGTGTGTGTGTGTGTGCCTGTGCGTATGTGAGTATGTGAACAGCATAGCTCAGAAACGAATAACCATAAAAAGTTGAAATTAGGTATCAGACGGTGGATCATCTGTCAAAATTCCTCAACCGGAAGTACCACTTAACTTGTTTTTTTTTTTTACTTTTTTGCAATTTTCTCAAAAATGGCTCCGACGATTTTCTTCAAACTTGGTACATCAACTACACATACAAAGTTCTACAACTTTTATTTGAAACCTTTTCTCTGGGGAAATTCATTTAAGGGCACTTTTGGAGAGGGGTGGGGTTAGGTTTTCATTGAAAGTGCTATTTCAGTTTATTAAACAATTCTATCATATAAATATTGTTAATTAGAATTGAATATGTTGTTGAAATTCCGAGTTACAAAAAAAATCGGATAACCAGAAGTGCGTTTACAGTACCACTTTACTAAATGATTTTTTTCACTTTTTCGCGATTTTCTCAAAAATGGCTCCGACAATATTCTTTAAACTTCATATATAATCTAAACATACAAAAATCTACAACTTTTATTTAAAACATTTCTCTGGGAAAATTCATTTAAGGGCATTTTTAGGGTAGGGTTGGGATTACAGCTTCCTCTAAAGTGATATCATAGTTTATTATACAATTCTATCATCCAAATAAAATTAATTACAAATAAATAGATAGTCAAAATTCCAAGCTTTAGGAAAATTATTAAACCGGAAGTGCGCTTTAACTGAACAGTTTTTTTTTTTCAGTTTTCGACGAATTTAATTAAATTTGGTACACAAACTATAAAATTTGTCAATTATAATACTTTGAAAACTGGAATTAGAAAAAATTGTGTGAGTGTTTCACACCAGATTTTTTTGTTATTATACACGTATTCACCACATAGTTAATCCATCAGTATAGTAGTGCTAAAGTTTAAAGTCCAAACCTTTACACAAACTTATTAGCTACACTCTAAAAAAATATGATCGGAAACTGATCGGAAAAATTTGCATTCAACTACGCATAAAATCCCACATCATTATTATTGTTAAAAAAAAAAAAAATCTGGTGTGAAACACTCACACAACTTTCTCTTACTCCAGTTCTCAAAATTATAATTGACAAATTTTATAGTTTGTGTACCAAATTTAATGAAATTCGTCGAAAACTGAAAAAACTGTTCAGTAAAAGCGCACTTCCGGTTTACTAATTTTCTTGAAACTTGGAATTTCAGCCATCCATTTATTTCTAACTAATTATGTTTGGATGATAGAATTGTATAATCAACTAGGATAGCACTTTAGATGAAAATCTAACCCTACACCCTCCCCTAAAAGTGCCCTTAAAAGAATTTCCCAGAGAAATGTTTTAGATAAAAGTTGTAGATCTTTGCATGTTTAGTTTATATACGAAGTTTCATAAAAATGCGTCGAGCGCATTTTACGGAAATTTTGAAAAGTGAATAACTCATTTAGTAAAGTGGTAAAGTAAACGCACTTCCGGTTATCCGATTTTTTTCAAACTCGGAATTTCAACAACATATTTAATTCTAATTAACATTATTTAGATGACAGAATTGTCTAATAAAATGAAATAGCACTTTAGATGGAAACCTAACGCCACTCCTCCCCTAAAAGTGCCCTTAAATGCATTTTTCCGGAGAAATGTTTCAAATAAAAGATGTAGCTCTTTGTATGTGTGGTTGATGGTTCAAGTTTAAAGAAAATCGCCGGAGCCATTTTTGAGAAAATCGCAAAAAATCCAATTATTAAAGTGGTACTTCCGGTTGAGGAATTTTGACAGATAACGTATCAGATCCCAGTGTGATACCTAAACGGAATATCAAGTTTTAACTTACTACGGTTTTTCGTTTTGAGCTATGCTGTTCAAATACACACACACACACACACACACATAGACCATTTGCTAAAAACCACTTTTTTGGACTCAGGTGACCTCAAAACGGATATTTCGGTGAAAACTCGATATCGAAAATTTGACACGATTACAATACTTCCTCTTACTAGGAGTAAGAGAAAGTAAAAATATCGACATCTCGCGTGTTTAACGAGCAGAAAAAATAATAATATCAGAGAAATATTGTGATATCATTAATATATAATCAACCAATAAAAATGAACATCACGATTTTGATATAGTATTATTTAAAAAAAAAAAAAAAAACAGTAATATGGCGCTCTAAACTAGTCTTTCTCAGCATGACAAACCGGTTTTAAAAATTAATCAATCACACAGTCAAAACTCGTCAATTGTTATAAAAAAATAAATAAATAAAACAAAACACAATCAAACAACATTAAAATCAACAAGACAAACTGGTGTGCGTGACTAGAGCTTTCTTTTTTGTTTATTTACACAATAAATAAGATTATATTAGAAATAAATATAAATAAAGAATTTGATTTTATATTATATTCTTTTAAATATTTTGTAAACTTAAGCTTCCAATTATTCCATTATTTTAATTTTGTTTTGCGAATTATTGTTTATAGGTTGCGTGAATGAATGTAATAAATTTTTACAAAAAATTTTTTAATCTTATTTGGCTTTTATTTACTTCTATTTTTAATGAACATGAGTAAAAATTATTGTAGACATATTTATTGCTAGTATCATATAATAATGTTAATTTTAACCGTGTTTACTTTCAAGTTACAGCTGCAGGAAGAAGGTGTAATTTAAAAACGGGAAGTAGCAATAAGCTGAAACATTAGTATTTCGTTAAGATGCTACCGGCCGCCATGGTTTCGATTAAAACTGGTCCATCAAAAGTATCTATCACTTTCTGAATAGACTTTTTTCAGTTGTTTTTTTTTTTTTTTTGGCAATTTTCTCACTAATACGGCTCCAAAGATTTTCTTTAAACTTGGTATATCAACTAATCATAAAAAGAGCTACAACTTGTATTTATATAAGAATTTTTCCTGGTATATTCATTTAAGGGGTGTTCTGGGTAATGTGGACGTTAGGGTATGTCCTCACTGGTGCAAGTTTTTTGAG
>JAAEAF010004916.1:0-93690 GCA_011037195.1 Triatoma infestans
TAACATTATTCAGATAAGCGAATTGTCCAATAAACTGAAATAGCACTTTAAATGCATACCTTACCCCATCCCTCTCCCAAAAGTGCCCTTAAATGTATTTTCCCAGAGAAATGTTTCAAATAAAAGTTGTAGCTCTTTGTATGTGTAGTTGATGTATTAAGTTTGAAGAAAATTGTCGGAGCCATTTTTGAGAAAATCGCAAAAAAGTGAAAAAAAAATCTAGTAAAATGTATTTCCGGTTGTGGAATTTTGACAGATAACGTATTGTCAGATCCCTTAGTGATACCTAAACGGAATATCAAGTTTGAACTTTCTACGATTTTTCGTTTTTGAGCTATGCTGTTCACATTCATACACCCACACACACAGACCATTTGCTAAAAACCACTTTTTTGGACTCAGGGGACCTCAAAATGGATATTTCCGGTGGAAACTCGATATCGAAAATTTGACACGATTACAATACTTCCTCTTAGGAGTAAGAGAAAGTAAAAAGAGAAGTCTTTAGTGTTATTGTAAAAATTAGAATTGTTAGGAACTTCGAATACAATAATACTCGTATTTGCATAATTTATAATTTTACTGAACAACTTTGCTATTTCAGTTTTCTATGATTTTCTCCATTCAAACACCATCGGGTCTCTTTAAACTTGGTATGCTAACTAAATATAGCGATACATCACTTTTATTATACCTTTTTTCCAGCAAAATTATTTTAGAGGGGTTCTAGGGGAGCTGGAAGGTCATGCTCCCCTTTACACTGGAATATCAACTAATCACATAAAAAGCTATAATTTTTTAATTGAAATAATTTTCCGGGAATAATTATCTAAGGGTTTTTTGGGGGAGGGGCGAATTTCGGCTCCCCTCTAAAGCTTTTTTTTCTTCTTTTATTCTATACTTCATCGGCTTTTTGCACTTTAATACAATGTATAATCCGGCTTCTGGCAGTCCACTATATAATACTGCAACATTAATACTGGTTTTCGCACGAATCGGTGTTTTTTGGGGGCATCATCAAGTTTGGAGCAGATGTTAATTATGTGATCGCCCATTCATTACTGTTAAGTTGGCTAGTCATATACGGTGCAATTGAGCAAAGAAGAAAATCATGTACCCTCACTATTGTGAGGTTATTACCAAAAAATTAACTATGGTCATTTTTCGAGGAAGATTATCGTCTGGAATGTAAAAAAAAATTGTCATCTGGAGGCCGTTGAACACATAGTTTTGAGACTGTGAGCTCTATGAAGATCTCCTCCGTACAAACTTGTGGCGAGGAATTGGATTTCATGTGAATCTTAGCAATGACATTCTGCCCTTTGCATCTGGAAAAGTGAGACGGCATATAATGCCTTCGAAAGGTTTGCAGAATCTGCGCTATCACGGCGTATGTCTTGGGGGTCCTTTCTCTCGGGAAGGTGGAGTGAATGTTTTGTGTGATAGTAATTTATTGCTTGTCTATGGTCTGTGTGCGTTAGATCGAGTAGCTGTAGAATTTTAGATGACCTCTCAGGTATAGCGAGTAGTCAAGTATGCATATGTATGGTATGACTGTATTAATTGACTGTATGAGGTTTGCATGTGTACTAGGTTTTATACTGCTGTTCGTCTAAGATGCTTTAGTCTTTATGTTCCCACGGTTATTTATTGATTTATGCATATATAGAAACAGTTCTGTTTATAGTAAACTCGATTGCGATGGATGATTAATTTGCGGGCTGAGTTAAGCGCGAGCTCAGTTGTGTTTTTGATAAAAATAAAAAAAAAAAAAAAAAAAACAGTCTGGAAGGGAGGTGGTCGCAGAGTGTTGCCCATTTCTTAGTCTTCAGCTTGTTCCCGTTGGCAGTTACTTATGATCTCTTTTGCCTTGGTTCTAAGTTGATGGTTAAAGTTTACATATGGAACGCTTTTTTTGTCAAGCTGTCGGCGTTTTCTTTGCCTTTTGATCCAAAGTAGCTTGGAATCCTAATAAAGAACAACTTTCCAGCCTTGCTTCAAGCTGTGGCTGATGTTAAATTCTCTCTTTATGAACCTCTCTACCTATCCGAGAGGAGAAAGGACCCCAAGACATACGCCGTGATAGAGCAGATTCCGCCGCATACCTTTTGAAGGCATTATATGCGGTCTTATTTTCCAGATGCAAGGGCAGAGTGTCATTGCTACTTTTTTTGCTCTCGAATCTACCAAGAAAACCATTTTTTTCAGGTTGGCATGTTTTCAAATTGGTGTTTCTCTAAAGTGCCGTTTCATTATATATTTATTACACGAGAGTATCTTATATAAACTATTAATAAGAATTTAATGTTATGCATAAGATTCTGAGTTTGAGGAAAATCGTTTTACTGTATTTACTACGACTTTGAAATTTATATTAAGGTTGCATACCTCACATATATGTATATATTTTAATTAGGTGTGGAATTTTGTAAGCGGGTGATAATACCCAAATAAATACATAAATAAAATCAGAACTATGTAAATGACTATGTACGAGAAAGGCGTGTGAGTGACACCAGATATTTTTTAAACTGAAATTTTCAATATTTAAAATGTGACACAGTGTTTAAAAACTTTTAGAAAAGTATAGTTATTAACAAAATGAAATAAAAAAAATCTAAAAGATTAGATTAAAAAAGCTGAGCAGTACAAACTTCACATATACGTAACATATCGGACTTTTTTTTTCTCGGAGGGAAACCTAATTTTGATAAAAGAAAAAAATACTTCAAGATGCGATATAATCTATTCAAATAGCAGAGCAGTCTTCGATAATAGTCAGTTCTGCTTGGTAAGAATCGATAACCGATAGTATACAACAATCTACAAGTTTAATTTTCATAAAACTTAGTCTATAAAACTGTTTAGTATTCAAAAAATTGTACTGAGTAAGTAAATATAGAATGGACAAGGCCCCCCCAATAAAGAGATATGAACGAACTTTTTTTCCCAACAATGAAACTAAGTTCAAGTACACAAATAAAGTAAACTTACTAAAAAGTACCATTACTAAACTTTTAGTTTGTAGTGTTTGTTGTTCTATATTAGTGTTGTAGTTAGTGATGATGGTTCTAGAAATATGTTTAATAAATAAGAAACGTTATATTTTTTCTCTCAAAATTTGTGAAGTCCAATAGTTGAATATCCATCCTTGAAACACTCATTTACTTACTTACTTACTTATTCTCTTCCTCTTCTACCTTGCAGTGTAGAGGATTTGCAAAAGAGTCGCTATCCGTCTCTATCTCTGGCTATTGATTTAGCCTTGCCTACTGTCGTGCCAATTTCCCCGAGGCATTCTGTAATATTATCTAGCCAGGTAAATTCTTCTTCTTCCTCTTGGTCTCTTACCAGTATACCTGGCTTCATAGGCTCGTTTAGGATGCCTTGCATGTTCCATCCTTATAATATGCCCAAATCTTGTTAGTTGGGTGCGTCTGATTCGCTCCACAACCCAGATTACTCCTAATAGTAGTGTTCCTGACTAGGCCCCTTCTTGTCTTACCCTCCACTCTGCGGAGGTATCGCATTTCCGCCGTTTGTAGACGTCTTTCGCAGCTTTTCATGAGGGCCCAGGATTCACATCCATATGTGAGGGTTGGGAGGTATATTGAATTAAAAATCCTTAGCTTCGTTCGCTTAGAGACCTCTCTTTTGCTAATGAATTTTTGGTTGATGGCTTTGGAACAACCTTCCAGATGCCGCACACCTTGCATTCAACTAGTCTTTAACCCTGCCATCTGAGCTAATCCAAACACCTACCTATGAAACACTCACACTGCTGTTAATAACACAATTGACAACGTTTCTTCAAGCTACAAATTTATATCATTTGACCTAACAAAAAAAAAATCTGCAGCTTACAAAATTGTAATTCGACAGATTTTATAGTTACTATAAAATGAAATTCGTCTCGGTATTTTTATTGGGGAAAATCGCGAAAACTGAAAAAAAAAAAAAAAAAATTGTTCAGAAAAAAAGCGTCTCCGGTTTTCCTCCTTATTTTCTTGAAACTCAAAAGTTTGTGGCAATTTCATTTATTTCTAATTGGTATTAGAAAATAATTTCTATATTTCTAGATGGTAGAATTATTGTAGTATCACCTAAGAAATAAACTCGTAGCATTTTGGAAGAAAACATAAACCCACTCTTCCCCCAAATGCCCCCCCCCTCTTAAATGACTTTACCCAGAGAAATGTTTCAAATAAAAGTTGTAGCTCTTTATATGAGTAGTTCATATTCTTCGTTTAAAGAAACTCGTTGTAACGTTTTAGAGAAAACAGCAGAAAACTGAAAAATACTTTTCATTAAAATCGCACTTCCCAGACATCCGATTTTCTTCAAACATGGAATTTCCACAATATATTTAATTCTAATGAATATTATTTTTTTTAGATGATATAACTGTGTAATAAACTGAAATAGCACTTTAAAGAAAAAACCGAACCCTACCAAAAGAGCGCTTAAATTAATTTTTCCTTTAGAAATGTTTAAAATAAAAAATTGTAGATGTGTAGTTGATATTACAAATTTAAAGAAAATCGTTGGAGTCATTTTCCAGAAGATCGCAAAAATTGAAAAAAAAAAAAAAAAAAAAAAACAATGTTGCCGAATGTAAGGGAGGGGAAGCCACTGTTTGTTCACGAGAAAAAAAAAAGCGGATCGATGATTCAGTCTTTCATTACACTGAACCAAACGTTCAATTTCCGGCTATCGCGGACATGATCTCTGTAGATATGGAGATTTTGCGATCCCCAGTTCCGTATAATGTTTTCAAGAAAGTGAGGATACGCTCCAGCATTTCCATAGCGAATTCCTTTCAACACCATTTGTCGTTTGGTTTCAATGTTGCACAATCTACACTTTATATTGATACAAACGTAGCCGCCGCTTATGCAGAACTTGATGCACTGTCGTTGGTAGCTCGAGTGAATTGCCTAGTTGCCTGGCGAATGGGTTTGTAGATTGTTGTAGGGAATTACTGCACTGCGACCTGAAAGATCTATTGAGTTCCCCGTGCCGCCTCACAGCCGTGCAGCCTCCAAGCAGTGTTCTCTAACTACAGACAACATTGCCCATCACCGGACAGTGAGTTGTATAGGCTCCTAGGAAAAGAAAATCTAAAGACAGCATGCTGGATTCGAATCTGGGAACCCTGCGTTGCTAGTCTAGCGCACTACCACTGAGCTAATCCCTTCCTTCTCCCTTGACTTTCGCCAATTAGCTAGGGGCGGAGACCCTGTGTCTGTAAAGTGTAGAGTGTGTGTTATTAAGTGTATTGTGTACTGTTCTGACGAAGAGTATGGAGTACTGAGTTATGGTAACCCGTGGGGGTCGCTACTCCCCAAGTAACTGCATGCAACAACAGATAACCCTTGCGGGCTTGGCGAATGGGTTTAACTCGGTCTTCTTTAAATTTTTTTCCACCTTTTCTTCAGACACACGACGCCGAGCTCCGCCAGATCGTTTTTGGAATTGCCGGATGCCAGAAACTTATCGAACTTCGACCTTTAAAGATTTTGCATCAACTCCAACTCTTTCGTTTACAAAGTCTGTAATTTCGTTGAGTTAAAAAAAAATCACTGATTTCGTCTCCGTATACCACATTACTTTTGGCGCGCATTGCTGTGGAGTCGCCATTTAGCTTCATGCGACCGTGGTGCTGAGAGTGTGTAAAGGACAAACTTAAAACTCATAAAACTAAAACTTTAAGAGCTGGCCTTTGATTTGATATATTATCGAAATTCCCACAATTCATTTTACTTCGTCGCACTAATTGATTGAAATTAGGAAGGTTTGAATGGAACTCCCCGTACATTCAGTTAGTTAACTGACTTCAAATTTGGAATTCTAAAAAAGTTTTTAACATATCGTAATATTATACCAGTGACAGTAAAGTTTCGTGAGAACCGTCCAGAAATCAAATTTCCGAGTTATCTATCTAGATTGGATACGAACTTTAGAGAAAATCGTTGGAGTAATTTTCGATAAGTCGCGGAACATTAAAACAAAACAAAAAACCGGTTTGTAAAGTCGTCACATTTCCGATTGATGAATTTCTACGGAAGCCTTTAATATTTTTTGTCTTTGAAATTGAATTAATACGATAAAAATTCAATTTCAAAAATCTGACACGATCCTATACTTTCTGTTACAAAAGTAATGAAAAATTATTCTGAACAATGCATAAGATTAAAAACTTTAATAAATTTATTAAAAAGAAGCGGGATTATTAGTGTTAGCGTACTGGACTTGGAAAGTGGAGGTCCTGGGTTTAGTCCAGCAGTTTAGTCCTTTGATTTACTCGTCCTAGAAACCTCTACAGCTCTTTGCCCCATGATAGATAGCTTGGTCTGTAAAGAGAGAGCACTGAGCGGGCGCAAATGACCTCAGAATGTTGACGTGCCTTTATTAAAAAAAAAATATATATATACCTATAAATATATATAATTTATAGAGTGTTAACTTTCTATAATGCACATAATATGTAATCCCTTAGACTTCTGCAATAGGAATGTTGACAATTCCTAACAAAGTTTCTTTAGAATTAAATGTTCGTGCGTCAGTTCTATAATGTGCTATTTAGTTTCCTTTTCAAGATGATCAATTATCTTGATTCAGGTTTGGTTTGATTAAAAGAAACACTAGCTGATATATATATATATATTATTAGTATTCTAAAAGAATCATTAACAGAAAGCTACAGTTTTGATCCAGTATCATTTAATGGTTACATAGACTTATATCAAGTGTTGGAAGACTTGGACTTGGTTTACTAAAAATGGTTTGTTTAAAACTTGATTATTTTTCTTGTCTTTGGATAGGAAATCTCTCTAAAGGTTTACCACTTGAAATACAGCAGGGTATACAGAAATTTATTGTATAATTGTACAATGTGTGCGTGTGTATGTGTTTAGATTACAAATGAATGGTGCCATATTAAGGAGCTCAGCACATTAATCCTAGTTAGAGATTATATTACATGAAGGACCATTGATTATTCATTGAACAGTCAGCAGTTAATTAAAATGATCCTAATGCCTCTATCAAGATAGTGGAAATTCATTTCTTTGCAATGCGTTCGTTTTTTTTAAGAACATATTTTAAAGAAGTTATATCAAAAGGAATTTACTCAGCAATTGATAGAACAAGCTTTTAAATAAGGAATTACTTTTTACTATAATGCGGGCTTCATAAAACACTTAAATCTGTCAGGAGCAAAGAGTAGTGTCCAGGGCTGGGGCTCTTGGAAACGTGGAGCCAGACGAAACAGTTATAGCAATGGTTTTGAGACTCTTGAAAATGAAAAGTGTTAACTTTAAATTCTAAAATATTTGTCCTTATTTTATTTATTATCTTTCTTAATCGCTTTTCTTAATTAATCTTAATTAATCCAACTAATATTTATTACTATATTTAGTAATATTATTAATATTCATTACGTATATAAAAATAGAAAAGAATATTAAGTACCGCAATAAAACATGATGATTATGAGGTGAGAATTTCTGTTAATACGAATAAAATAAGTTAAAATACTTAAATGAATTTAATATTGCTTTAATATAATCTCAGTAAAAAAAAAAAAAAAAAAATCAAATGTGAGTTACCAACACGAGTTTCTCTTAAAAATGATAATTTTTTTTTTTAATTTTCAAATTTTACTTATTCGTCCTATTCAGCATCCAAAGAGAACAGAGAAGAGAAACAAATGCTAGGACCACTCTCTCGGATTAGAGTGGGAGGAACCATATAAATGAAGCGACGGAACACGGAGAAAATATAGTTCAATATAGTTCAGCAATCAATCCTTTCCATTCTACCTTAATCTACCATCTTTACTGCGAAGTCCAGGCAGTCAGTGTAACTTATTATTGTTATACAGTATTAACCAGTGTTAAAATCAAGTCTTGTTAATTTTCATCAAACCAGACCAATTCTCTCCATCCAACCAACTCCATTATATTCAATGTTATATAGACGTTTCGGACGTTTTGAATTTGATCATTTTTAAAAAGCTGTAAATTACATGTTTAATTGCGTTATTAATTATAGAATATTTTCTTCTTTTTCTTATGGCTCGACACACATTATTGGGTCTTGGCCTCGACCAAACACTTTCGGCAGTTCACTGTATTTTCCAAGGCTGCAACCCAGTTTCTCAATCCTCCTATTGGGCCTCTTGTTGGAGATTTCTTGCTCTTCCATTCCTGATAATAGTCCTCCCATTTAAGCCTTTCTATTTTTAATAGTCCAGATTGCATCTGGTTTTTTTAAAAGACTTGCTTTTGGTTTTGTAAGTCTTCATTCACCTTCAGAATGCACGGGTCCCCAAACACTTTTCAGAAAATCTTTCTTTCGCAGACCTCTTTCGGTCTCTTTGAAACCATCCAGGTTTCCGCTCCATATGTTAGTTTACATTGCAGCGTATGTGGTCCATAGTGAAGCAGACATTTCCCAATGGTGGCGTAAATACAAAGTAGCCGAGATAACAAGTGGCAATCTATCAAGCCTGGCAGGTATAAAAGTGATTACGTTGTAATCCAAAAAAGAGAGCGCCAATAACATTGAAATAACCTTACAAATTCCGCACAACTGAAATCAAACTGCCTGAAATCAATTTTTTTTTAAAAAAAAAGTTTCAAATCAAAGTGATACGCTTATTTCAATGCTTACATACCTATAAAACAGATATCTGATTTTGAAGAGGCTATTCAATAGTCATTTTAACAGCTCGTTAAAATTTAACAAGCGTTCATGTAGTTAAAGTGTAACATTCGCAAAAAAAAAAAAATCGTAAAAAGAAAAAGAAAAGATCACATAGAATAAGTAATAAAAGAAGGTGTAATAATTACCATTAATAAAAATGACCTCATACTTCTAACGTTAAGTATGAGCGTAAAGGTAAAGTGGACAATGTGATTGAAATGGTCGTATTGGTTGGTTGGTTGGTCGAAAATGCGACCACCTGAGGAAGAAATGAGAATCGCTCGCTCACTGTTTAGGAGTAGAAGAGCCAAAAGATACAGTGAAAGTGAGAAAGAGAGAGTAATATCGATCAGACAGTAAGGGATGGTAAAGGAAGGAAAGACCAGCCACATAGAAAGAGATAGATAGATTAAGAGAGCGTCCTCTAGTTACCATGGTAACAATTTACTTGCCGCCTGCAGAACGCCAGAACAAAGTTCCATGGGGTGGCACTACCAAAACTCTGGCTATGGCAAGCAACCATCCAGTTGTTCCCACGACTTCCAACAAGAAACAGTACAATTCTCGTTTTATTTTGCCACTACTTTTAATTATCGACTTCGCATTGTTAATTATTGTACACGGGTTTTAATTAAACGCATAGGAAATACTAATTATTAGATGTTCATTTTTCCGAATTTCTTCTTTAATAAAGGTGACAAAATCTTGTAAGCTAAAAAATACTCCAAATTTTATTAAAAATATTGTCTCAAGGCTTAACTTTAATCAACTTATTGCTTACAAAATGTCATATTTACGACGTAAAAAAGCACCAATGTCGATTAAAAGCTTCCAAGGGCTTCAAGCTTACTATGTCGATCTTTTCTAGTTACACTGCCAATATCTAAATCGGTATTCTTCAAATTTGTAATTCTAATATATCTTGGATATACTATAGTTAATGGAAACACAAACTGTACTTTGAGCTAATCTTTAAGTTATTGTTTTTCCCAAAAACCCTCACCCCTAAATAACAATTGTCCCAAACAAATGTTAGGTATAAAAAAAAATATGATTGGCATTTTTGTGTGTACACAGTATATAAAGTTTCAAGAGAATCGTGTAAGTTTTCGAGAAAAAATCACGAAAAATGGAAAAACAATTTGGTAAAGACGTAATTCTGGTTGATGGTTTTTTTGTCCGAATACTTCGAGGCAGAAGCAGTGATGGTAACTAAAAAGAAATACTAAGCTCGTGCTTCTTTTGACTTTCCGTTTTTTTTGGAAATATTTTGTTCACACAATACAACACAATACTTAATACTTGAAAGATCTCAAAACGTGTAATTTCCGGTGACACTAAAATTTGAGATTATTTCAATAATTCCTGTTCCTCAGGAGTAAGAAAAATCTGTGCTTCCTGTTTTTTTTCTGGAATTACCTCCCTCCTCTTTGAAATGATCCCATTTTCTTTATTGAAAAAAAAATATAACTAAATAAAATGCTTTCTAAATAATTAAATATTTTCCTCCTTTCTAATCACCAGCTTTTTTTTAATAGCAATCTAATAAAAATATGTTTATAGTATAATAACGGATAGAAATGTAATTAACTTCCGTCTACATAAAAAAACCAATTAAATTAATTAAGTCTTCTGGGTTTAAAATACTTATTATAATAAATTTCAGTTATTAAAAATATATTTTCTCCCGTCAATGAACCCATAGTTGTTGATAGATACTATATATAATAGGTAATATAATAAGTTAACTTTCAAGCTTCATTATTAAAATAAGTATTGGAATTTTCGAAAGGTTTTAACAATTAAATAACCTATTTACTTTTTGTTACAATTTCTTGTAAGCACTGCGGATCAAATTGAAGAAATTTGTGAATTCATCGGAAATTTATGTTCAATGGCCCTCCTGAGTCCGAAAAAAAATGTTTTTTTTTTTTAGAACGTAGATCCTGTGTTTGGGGGGGGGGGAGATTTAGCGATGTTTTTTTTTAATGGCATTTATTAGTATTTACAGCTGTGTAAAATGTCGGGAATAGTGTTTGAAAAAAGTTGATGAATTAATGGGGTAAGGACAAGCCAATTGTGGTGTGAATGGAATTTAATGAAATGAGTTTCGGTTAGATAGTTAACGAAAGAAATATTTAGATAAGTATAAATGGATGAGGTCAGAGCGACGTTGCGTTGACAATTTTTAGAAGAAGGATGCAGTGGATTGATCATATTTTGCCATAAGACCATATAGATAGTTTAATATAAACAGTAACTTTACGAAAGTGAGAGACCTGGGTTCTGTCGAAGGACAGCGAAGGTTTAGGAACGCAAAATACTCAAGAGTCCCATTTATGGATCTATTTGTGTGAAATGGATCTGTTGATCGAGAAGGAACCAAGAGCTTTCTTCTCTGAAGGATGTGCTTCTAGTCTGGGTGCCGGGTCACATGGGAATTTTTGGGAATGAGAAGGTGGATAGGTTTGCCAAATTAGGCGCATCTCTTTCTTTCATTGGTCCCGAGCCTGCTGTTGTCATGCTTGCAGACATGAACAGCTTCACAACATTCATCCTTACGGATGAGCTCAGTTGGTTTTCGACAGCCCAAAATGCTCATCGGTGGTCCGGACAAGGCCATTAGTGAGACGTTGCTGTATTTTTCACGGAGCGCTCTCCGGCATCTGGTTGGATCTCTTACTGGACATTGTAGTTTAAGGAGACCTTTTCTTATAACGGGGCTCATGCCGGATCCATTTTGTAGAGTCTGTGAGATAGAGGAGGAAACACCCATCCATCTTATGACTGATTTCCTGGGTTGTGAGGAAATTAGATTCAGGATCTTTGGTCGAAATAGGATGTCTGTGGAAGACCTTATGCTATTTCTGCTTAAGGTTATTGTCCGATTTATTCTGACTGCGGTGAATCTTAGATGGATTAGAACCGGGTCTGGATTTTCGTTCTAGACCCGGTTTGTTGTTGTTTTTCTTGGGGTAGCAATATGGGCCCAGTAAGGCTTTGGATAGCGTTGGGTTTGGTCCAACTTCGAAATCTTTTTTGGTGACTTTGACTTGGTGACCTTCATTACGAAAAATCGACTCCGCCGGCTGTGTCACATTAAATGAATGTCGGGCAAAGGAAACTGCCACGTCGGCTTATATATGGGGGAAACCGTGTGATGAAGAATTGGGTGAATAGCCGAAATCATGGCGTAGGAAAATAAAAGAAATAATTCTCTAAATTTCTGTAGTTTTTTGATGATCTTAAACAGAGATCTTTAGCAACTTTCTCCTGAAATAATTAAATAACATGGATGCCCATCATTGGTTTCATCACAAGCTGTTGAAGATATATCTCTTACCATTTATATCCCACATATTTATGTGACGTCATTTTTGTTTAAATTAACGAATACAAAAATTACGTAGTCATGATTAGTAGAAATGAAATACTAAATGAGACTAGCGACTTTAACCATACAGCCAAGAACAGGACAGCATTGCTAGTAAACAAAATACCCCCTTAAATCTGTTTGTATTGTAATATTATTTATATAGATGGTTGTAAAATATCAATGCCATAGATGTATTTAAAATTAAAAGTTGATTTAATTTACTATTATAAATAATTAAAAAAAAAAAAATACTACGTATTTTCACAAAATAAGTCTTTTTCTTATAGAATAGTCTTCCAAATATAAAAAAATCTTAATTAAAAATTTTGTTCACCGAAGGACACGAGTTTGCACTTTAATCAAAATTTGAGGGGCAATTCCAAAAAAAAGTTTGCACAACCCTGATCTAGAACACCATACAAAATTAATCGTGCCAGCAAGTCGCAAAGCGAACCGACAAACAGTGGGTAAAAATATTTTATTTATAAATCATAATTTGAATTTATATAATATGAAATTTACAATCTGTGATACTACTGTCAATCAAAAGTTAACAGTTTTGTAGTATCATGAAATTCCAAGTTAAAAACATCAATTCTATGCCAAGTTTAATACAGTTATATAACCGATATAAATTAACTTGGACCAAACTTGACACACAGCTTGACCAGGTTTATTTAAATTTACAGAATATAGTAAAATAATTGTTCTCTTACTAGTGTAAGAGAAGGTATGGCGACATGGTAAATTTTGTTAAATTGCTTTTTCATAGGAATACATTTTTTTTAACCCATTAACGCCCGTAATTATTTTTTTCTTTATTTTTTGATAATATTCATAATGATAGGTCAGAATTGATCAAATAGGATAGGAAAAATATTTTAAAAAATTCTACTCCGTCAGCAACATAGATTTTTAGGCTGTTGCCAAATGGCAACTCTGGGCGTACCGACTTCATTTATTGGCATCCAATCCTAACATGATTGAAGGCTAAAAAAATTATAACAACAATCACTAAGACAATGTATATATTTTATCACAAACAAAAAAAAATAAAGATTATAATACAAAAATAATGCTAATGAAAAATAATAATAATAATGATAAAATCAAAATAAGTTTAAAAAATTCATAAATTATATATGTACAGTTAAAATTCTATAGTAATTATACATTTTTAAATTATATATTTAAATTTATGATTAAATGGCGAACCTTATTGTAACGAAATGTATTCGCACAATTTTAATATGGCATAATATTTTGTACAGAATGAATTTGTGGCCCTACACATAAATCTAGATGGTCGGGGGCTGTGCGCTAATTCATCTTAATTTTTTGGACATAAAATGCTAGCTACCGGAATGTGGAGTGAGTAAACTGCCCAATGTGTGTGTGTGTGTGTGTGTGTGTGTGTGTGTCAGACCCAATCTGTATAACTTTGTCACAGTAACACAGGTAGATATAATTCTGCTGTAAGCATTTCAAGTATAAAGAAATTCGGTGAAATTATTTTTTCACAAAAAAATCGCAAACAACAAAACAAAAAAAAATAAGTTAAGTTCTGGCACTTCCGGTTGGTTGGAAATCTTTGGGTCAGATGCGTTGGTTAGTACCTAAACGGATGTAATAGTATATCCAAAGAGAGTATTCGTAGAGAGAAAGCGAGACAAAATGCCAAGACCCCTCTCTCTCGGACTAGAGAAGGAGAATCCAAATAAATACAGCGACGGAAGACAGAACGGAGAACAGTTCATATTACTGAGTTCAGCCCTTGAAATGCTTGGAGAATGCTATCCATCTTCTCCTTGGACTCACATCTATACTGACAGTTCAGTAGAAGGTGCCACTAAAAATGCGGGAGCTGGAGTGTATGGTATCGACTTCCAGTTTTCAGAACCTGTTGGAACGTGGGCATCAAATTTCGATGGGGAGATCCGGGCTATCCTGATAGCTTTGAAATATATGGCTGAAAAGAAATTGGACAAAGTAGTGTTTCTCTGTGACTCCCAAGCTGCGTTAATAGCCGTAACGGGATCTCAAAGTGGAATTTCCGCAGATGTAAGAGCGTGCCAAGAAATGGTTGAAAAGGCTCTTACAGAAGGGAAGCAGCTGGCTTTCCAATGGATTCCTGCACATTGTGGTTTACCAGGGAACGAGCAGGCCGATAAACTTGCGAAACAGGGGAGTCAATGTGATCAGCCCGACTATGCAATGTGTTTTGCTTCGGCTAAAAGAGTTATAGGTAGCCATTTAAAGAAAAAAATCACACGCGGAGTTAAAGAGCATGGCCGCTGAAAAGCAGTGGGCAACGCTGCTAGAAAATAAGATACCTGCCGGCCTTCCAAGAAAAAATTCTGTCGTGCTATTCCGAGGAATTACAGGGCATGATTACCTTCAAGCCCACCTCCACAAAATAGGCATAAAGGACTCGCCCATTGTGCAATAACGGCGTAATGACCTTTCAACATTTGAACGCGTGCGCCCTGCATTACAGGGTATGAGTAGTAGTTATGAAAAATACTGGGCTGCCAGACAAAAAATGGCTTAACGCCTTTGTCGCGGGATAGGAAAAAAAAAAAAATATGACTGAGTTCATACAGCCAATCACTACGTGTCATTACCAACTTTACCATTCTACCATACTTTATCCTCTTAATTGTAAAGTCCAGGCAGTCAGTGTCACTTATCATATAATACAGTGTTAATTAATTCTAACCAGACCATTTCTCTCCTTCAACAACCTCATCATACGAAATATAAAAAATTTGAGCTTACTATGATTGTCCACTATGAATTTTTTTTTTCCCGCACTTTGAGGGCCTCAAAACATGTATTTCCGGTGATTTTTCAATTTGGAAAACTTAGAAACGATTGCAATGTTTCATATGATAACAGAACAGAATATATAAATAAAGTTTAATATCTTAGAAACTAAAATTCTTTTTATTAAAAAACACTCAACCCAAGTACCCCGTGGAAATGAGACATCTCTACAAATATTGACAAGAGACTGACTGAAGATGCAAATTAGTAGCTAGCTATCCATTATATTAGCATGATTGGTTGAAATGTTATCATGACCCTAACCTCTAGACTGTTCCAAATTTACCTTAAACTAAATTAACATCAAGGACAATCAATATCACACTTAATTAAATAAGTAAATATTACATATTACACTATAATAGCAATGTAATTGAGATTAACTTAATTGTAATTGTACTTAATCTTTGGAGAAACATTTGAATTATGATTTCAAATTTTTAAGTTAAATAGACAAGAAAAATTCTGCAAAAAAATTAAGTAACTTATTCATCGATAATTATGCTTGAATGTCTTGCTAAATTTGAAATAAAAAAATTGATAAAACAAAACCTACTCTTGACATGGTTTAATTTTCTTCATGCAGTAAAATTACGATATAAAAGTATAAATAAAATAATTTCATTGGGAGCCATTGTCTTCATTTTTTAGACATATAGAGAGAGAGATACCGATGGTGGTCGATCCATCACTGATCAGAACCAAGAAAACGGTTAAATATTTAGGTCTTCATCTGGACTCAAGGCTTTCGTTCAGAGAACATTTCAAAACCGTAGCATCAATAGCTGAAAGGACAGTTGCGGCGTTGAGCAGAGTTATGAGTAACGTCAGGGGGCCCTGCTCGACCAAAAGAAGATTGCTGATGTCCACAGTAAATTCAATTATGTTGTACGGCTGTGAGATTTGGGCCGAAAAGATGGAAATTGCCAGGCACCAGAAAATATTGCTCAGAGTTCAGAGGCGTGGAGCCCTAAGGATTACTAGTGCGTATCGAACGGTCTCAGGGGTAGCGGCTATGGTAATTGCAGGAGTTGTGCCGATTGACTTGATGGCAAGAGCAAGGCAGATCAGGTATATTTACCAGCGAGACCTGGAAGGCTCCGAGGCCAAGAAGCAGGCTGCTGTTTGGCTCAATGAAGCATGGAGGACGCGATGGAGAGATGAAAACCGTGGCAGATGGACCGCTAGAATCATTCTTGATCCCGTCAACTGGGCCTCAAGGAAGTATGGCGAAGTAGATTTTTATTTGACCCAGCTCCTCTCTGGACATGGGTATTTTGCTGCCTTTCTCCAACGTATAGGCAAAAGGAACTCCGGAGCTTGCATATACGGTGATTCAACAACCGATGATGCTTTCCATACTTTTTTTGAATGCGTTAAATGGAGAGAAAGCAGAGCAAACCTCCACGAGACCGTTGGACAGCTCTCCCCAGATAATTTATCAGAGAAGATGCTAATGGAGGTTAATAATTGAACAAAGAAAAGAAGAGATTTGGAAAGGATGGTGTAGGCAGGTAGATGAGAACAAGTTATGGGGCGTCCACCCGAAGTAATGCCGTGAGGCGGTTCCGAGTCGGATACTACGCCCGTTTGGATGAGGGGTTTTTTTTAGTGGGGGCAAGCCCCACACACCCGACGCAGTCGGAAGGTGCGCAGGCATTTTTTCCTCCTCTCAAAAAAAAAAAAAAAAAAAATTGTCTTCTGGAGGGGTGGGTCTACGTCGGGATTGGCACCCCGGCAAGGTATGAATGGTGCGAAAGAATGAAGTATAAATATGTTAGTTTTAGGTTTAGTTTCTGCTAAGGGTGCGAGGAATATTGAGTACTGCACCCCAAATTCAGTTTAGTGCGAATATGTTTGGTATGACTATCCATTTTTAATGTGTGCATGTATTTATTTGCTTAGGAGTATTTATTAGTATGAGCGCATTTAAGTATGCAAGTATTTATCGGTATGTTTGTTCTGTATGAATGCGTAATGGTAAGTGTAAATTAGAGTAAATGTACATATTAGTTTTACTTTAGGATATGATCCGTGAGGGGTGCGAAGAATATCAAGTACTCCACCCCAAAGTAGTTATAGAAACAATATAGGTTCGATTTATTATATGTTAAGGACAGTTGTCGTTAGGTTTTCTTCGTTAGGTAACTAGTAGTTTAAGTATAGTGTCCAATCAGTATACTGTCCATTAAAGATAAGATAAAAGGTGCTGTAGGACCTTAGATGTTGTGCACCTTTCAAATAACACACACCCAAACAAAAATTCATCATATTGTTTTTAAAATACTCAAATTCCGGGGGGGCGGGGGAGGACTAGGAAACGTTAAAAAATCGATAAAATAATATATTTTTCAACTTTTAGGCACTCATATAAAAAGCATGAATAAACATGAGGTGAAACTTCATTCAAAATTAATACCATGTTTCTTAATAGTAGGTGAGTTCACGCATCAAATGTGCTGTTGTATACGATTTTGTAACTTTCTCTTTTAATGATTATTTAAACATTAATTAGGATGAATTATGGATTTGGAATGTAAAGATTTCAATGATAAAGTAAAAGAGTTGAAGAAAAAGGGGTTTAATTAATATTTTGGGACCTAAATGATATAAAATTACTTGTAAAATTTTACTTGTCTCTCTCTAGTATTCTCCTATACTCATCTCGAGTTATGGAGGGGGAGGCTTCTACTATACAGACATGTAAAATACATTTTTTTTTTTTATCGAAAACTTCAGAATACGTAACAATAAGTGGTGGGGGGAGAAAAAAGGTGTTTTTTTTCCTCATTTTTTTTTTGTTTTTGTTTGTTAGCGTCTCCACACACAAGCAACTTTATATGGGTACCATAAAACCATAAAAGAGTTACAAGCCTTTTTGTTGTCTAGTTAGTCAAAGAATGTTTAGATAGTGAATACAAACATAACAAAGTTTTCAAACAACTAAACTACAATGAAGTATTTTATGTTAACCATATTCAAAATGCAGGTACTCTATTTTGTCTTGATAAAGCAACTTATGGTAAATATGACATTGTAAAAAGACACTGTGTTGGAGATTGTCGCGGAGATAATATGTGATCATTTAACTGGGAAGAATCAAGGCGCATTAAGTCCAGGGTTGCATGCTCAGTTTGCCTCAATATTGAAAAAACAAAAAAACAAACGATAAATTCCACCAATTGATCAATCACCAACATCACACAATTTGGTTATTTTATCCATCGTAACATGCATATTTCTTTTATACCTAACCGGTTTCGGATTTTCAACCATTGTTAGAGAAGATTTATCAAGTTTGTGCAGAGAATACATTTCAACTCTCTGTCAAATGTTTCTGTTACACTCGACACATTTTGGTTTGTTGATTGCATTGTTTAATGACAAAATGGAATTATTATAAATTATGATTAGACATTAGAAAATAGTGTGTAATAAAAAGCATGTTTTGAAGAATAGTTTATAACTAAATTTTAATTATGATGTTAAGTATGGTCATAAAATTTAAATTCTATTTTTTTTTCATTTATTTGAAATTTACAACTGTAAAAGCAATGCTTTCCTACAACTAGTAAATATGACAACAAGTGTAGACGTATGAGAGTTATCACCCACTGGTGACTCCCCATTTTAAAAAATTTTAAATTTAAAAATTAAAAAAAAAAACTCATAAAATTTAGTTATAAATTATCCTTCATAAACATGCTATTTATTATATAATAATTTTTTAATGTCTAATCATAATTTATAATAATTCCATTTTGTCATTAAATACACACACACATATTAACATAACCTTATAACATACCGCACATACATACAATCAACAAACCAACAAGTGTTGAGTGTTCGTGTTGGCTTTGGCGCAAGCTAATGCGAAGGGGGAACAAAAAAAAGTGTCGAATGTAAGATACATTGCAGTTTCATTGAAGTTTGAAGTGAATTTTTTGCACGTACTTGATAAATTTATTTTGGCGATGGATGAAAATCCGAAACCTGTCAGGAAGAAAAGGACGTATCTCATTCAATGTTCAGTACAGTCACACCGATTTTTCTTCACAATTAGAATTGTTGCTACATATTTAATCCTCATCGGAGATATTTTCCGTGATAGCCTGCTTCTTTTTATTGTTATTGACCGGTGTCGGGCGTTCGCCCATCATCAGGATGTTTTTATCAAATATAGAAGTGTAATAACATAGACTTGCACAGAGCAAATCCAGCTAATACACATTTACTTGAGTGTATCAACTGAATTTGCTCTGTGCAAGTCTATGTTATTACATTGTTTGACAAAAACATCCTGGTGATGGGCGAACTCCCAAAATCGGTCGGCGTCCACAAAAAGAAGCAGGCTATAACGGAAAATATCTCTGATGCTTTCCAGCTCTGCGAAACCAATCACAACCAAAACAAATATTTAATTCTAATTAATATTAGATCGGATAAATCGTATAATAAATAAAAATAGCTCTTTAGAGGACAACTCTTCCCTCAAAACATCTTTAAATAAAAAGTTATAGCTCTTTATATGTGTAGTTAGTGTACAGAGTTTTAAAGAAACTGTACGTTGGTATTGTTTTTGAGAAAAGCGCAAAAAAACTGAAAATATTCCTTATATAAAGTGGTACTTCCGTTCAGGAATTTTGACATATTAAAACCCATGAACATACCGAAATGGAATGTCAAATACGTAAAAAAAAACAACACTTTTTTGAACTCAGGGGACCTCAAAACGTGAAAACTCATAAAATCGACAAGATCGCTATACTTCCTTTCCATATCATTTTCTTACTGCAGGTTATACATTTATAAAAATGATACGCCTTCTTCATCTTGGCATTTTTATTCGTAGTTTAAATGCCTCCCAAAAAGAAAAATAAATGGCTAATGAGGTGTTTGTATGACAATGGCCAGAGGAGTTTTTAAAGAAAAGAATTCTTTGTTACTCTACGTTTCGGGTACCACTAGTAAGTGCCCTTCTTCAGGAGCCTTTTAGAGTATGAGAAGAGTGTACGTTGAGATTGAAAACCAACGTACATTGCTCTCCAACTCTAAAGGACTCCTGAAGAAGGGCACCAATAGTGCACGAAACGGAGAACAACAAAGAATTCTTTTTCTTTAAAAATTCCAGTCTGGCCATTGTCGTACAAACATCTCATTATAATTTTAAGACCTGACGATTTGAATACCATTATAAAATAAACGGTTGTTTAGGTAAAGCTAAATGTGATTACATTGCAATCCAAAATATAGTGCTTAATACAAACTCCACAATAAAACTTGATATTTACATTGATGAAATTTGCTACAATGTAATAATACGTTGTTGAAAACATAGACGAAAAACTTACAAAAATTTATTCACTGAAATTGTATTTCCGGTTGGCAAACTTTCCTACATTTATCGATTGGTTTTTTAACCGAAATCTTCGTACCTGACGGGAATGATTTAATCATCTTGACTTAAACGGAAATTTCATGTCTGAACTTTCTTCCGATTTTTCGTCATTGAAGTATTTATGTTTAAAAAAAATCACACACACACACAAACACGTCAAATGTTTCACGCTAAAAACTTTTTTTCCTATTAACATGTATTTAGTTAGTTAATTAAACATCCTGAACTTTTACATAATCAAGTAAATTAAATAACATAATAAATTAATTAGCCTTGACTAATTTATATTAAAATGACAGTAGTATAATTAATTATACCAACACATGGGCCATATTTCTTTATCCAGTTAGTATACCTAGTTAATAAAGTTAGTTGTAAGTTAAGGCTCTTCAGTATAGCGAGCTACAGAATTATATCAATATGTTTTTTTTGAAGGGGTGTGTAAGAAGGGACTTAAAATAAAGCAGCGAACAGATTGTGCTGGTAAACAAAGGTACAATTGATAGGCCGGACGCATCATGATTGACGGCGGTCTCTAATTGGACATAATGCTTACCTTTCAATCACTATCACAAGATATGTACAGGTTTTTTTTTTTTTTATACTTTCTATTTGATTTTTTCCCATTCTTTTTCTGTCTTTTAAATTTCAAGTAAGAAAACCATAATATTTTTCTTCTATAAACTACTTTGTATGAACCTTTGATTTCTACTTTCTCTTACTCCTAAGTAAGAGAGAAAGCATTGTGATCGGGTCAGTTTTTTAAACTGTATTTCCACACAGGAAATACATGATTTTGTTGTTCCCCGAATACGAAAAAAATTTTTTTTTTTTAGCAAATGGTCTCTACTATGTGTACGAGGTATGTAAACTAAGTAATGAGACTGATTTTTTATCTTTTTTTTATTCAAATAAAATTACAATTCAATATTGTCCCCTTCAAAGTAACTACCTTGGGAAGCCACACAACGCTGAAGACGATTCTTCCATTCGTCATAGCAGTGCTGGAACTCGGATACTGGAATAGACTTCAGTTGGTCGGTTACGACTGTTTGAATATTCTCCAATGTTCCAAAATGACGTCCCTTGAGGTGATTTTTGCAATTTGGGGAACAAAAAAAGTCACATGGACTCAAGTCGGGTGAATAAAGAGGCTGAGGAGCCACACGAATGTTATTACTGGCCAAATATTCATTAATACAATTAATTTTCCGGAACCATTTTTGCACAAATTTTTCTCATTCCCAATTCATTAGTCGAAATTTGATGAACGGTTGTGTGAGTCAAATTCAACTCTTCGCCGATCATTCGGGCTGTCAAACGACGATCTGAACGCACGGGATCGCGGATTCTGCCAACATTTTCGTCGGTTCTTGAAGATGAAGGCCTTACGCTGCGAGGCTCGTCTTCAATTGATTCCCTTCCTTCAGCAAACGACTTAAACCACGTAAAAACCTGTGCTCTCGACAAAACATTGTCTCCATAGGCCTGGCACAGTTTTTCAAACGTTTCCGTTGCACTGTGCCCAAGTCTGAAGCAAAACCTGATAGCACAACGTTGCTCGTAATTGATGTCACACATTTTTAAAACGCACTGAAAAAACCTTGCTCACAAAAAAAGTCACTACGGACAGTGCAACAACTCTAGCATTTTTCAAATTTGCACTGGACGTGTATCAGATGTTTACTTGCCCTACCAAGCACGCGCCGCGTCTCCAGTGTTGCCAGATCGAACACTAGAAAATCAGTCTCATTACTTAATTTACACACCTCGTATGTATGTTTGTGTGAACAAAATATCACAAAAAAATTAAAAAAATCGCAAAAAGTTCAAAAAACTTTAACATTTCTTTAGGTTGGTATAACCTAAACCATTCTCGCCAATAAATACTTTCATGCTAATAAATACATTCATTCAAAACTAATTAAGCCTAATTTAATTTATCTTTCATCTTCATTAAACATACTTTTAGATGGTATTTGATATGAAATTTTTTTTTTTTTAACAAAATCGATCAATCAGAAATGTGACTGTGTGTTGTTGGTATTTTTCTTTTAGTTTTTTTTTTTTTTTTTACGATTTTCTCGAAAATGGCTCCCACAAATTTTCTTCAAAAAATTTGACATACATAAATGCTTATCACTTTTATTTGAAATAGTTTTCTCAAGGAAAATAAAATGATTTTTTGGGGATTTCTAGGAAAAACAGTAGCGCTAAGCCTTACTTTGAAGTAACACTTCAGTACGATTTTTAATTCTACTGCCTATATAATATAATTATAAATTAGTAGCATTGCTAGAATTCAAAATATGAAGAAAATCGGTTAACTAGAGTGCAACTTTACAGTATAGGTATTTTAGGTTTAGGTATAGGCATTGTATAGGTTGTAAACAATGAAATGCTAACTGCGCATTTATGCAGTTTACGTCTAATTGATAAGACATTACATAACATTACATGAATTTGTCTATCTCACTGGTAAATTAAAAAAAAAAAAAGAAGATATCTTAATAGAGATAAGAAGAAAAAGAATTATGAGTGCCAGTAGATTTTTTTTTTTTTGGCTAGGCCGCCATTTGAGAAGTGATTATATCACTAGGGACCACGAAGGTTGTTATGTAAACTAACATATGGAGCGGAAACCTGGACGCTTTCAAAGAGACGGCCGAAAGAGAGCTGTTGTTATCTTCTCTGTGTCCCGTTGCTGTATTTATATGGTTTCTCCCACTCTAATCCGAGAGAATGGTCCTGGCATTTGTTTCTCTTCTCTCTGCTCTCTTGGATATTGTTTCTGCTCTCTTTAGATACTGTTACATTGAACAATAAAAATTACTCTGAAGATCATGGTAAATGGGATTATAACCAAGAATCTTAACTTATTTTTAGAATCAAAGTGTTTGGGGACCCTTGCATTCTGTTGGCAAATGGAGAAGACGCACAAATTAAAAGTTGTAGAGTCTTGTAAAAAGAACCAGATGTAATATGGACTATTAAAAATAGAGAAAGGCTTAGATTAGCAGGACTACTATCAGGAAGAGCAAGAAATCTCCAACAAGAGGGCTAATAGGAGGATTGAGAAACTAGATTGCAGCCATAGAAAATACAGAGAACTGCCGAAAGTGTTTGGACGAGGCCAAGATCCAATAATGAGTGTCCATCCATAAGAAGAAGAAGATATTCTATAATTAATAACACAATTAAACATGTAATTTACAGCTTTTTAAAAAATGATCAAATTCCGAGCTTGCGAAACGTCAATATAATATTGAATATAATGGAGTTGGTTGGATGGAAAGAATTGGTCTGGTTTGATGAATTAACAAGACTTGGTTAATACTGATTAATATTGTATTATTATTATAATAATAATAAGTTACACTAACTGCCTGGACTTCACAGTAAAGATGGTAGATTAAGGTAAGAGTGGAAGTGGTGATGACACGTTGATTGATGAACTATATTAAACTATATCTTCTCTGTGTCCGGTCGCTGTATTTATATGGTTTCTCCCACTCTAATCCGAGAGAGTGGTCCTAGCATTTGTTTCACTTTTCTGCTCTCTTGGATACTGTTTCTGCTCTCTTTGCATACTGTTACATTGAACAATAAAAATTATTCTGAAGATCATGGTAAATGGGATTATAACCAAGAATCCTTACTTATTTTTAGAAACAAGAATTAATAGCCTTTTTTTAAGGCGCGTCAACATTTATGGGCAATGGCTCTTTAGAGCACTATCGCCTCCGGACAGGGTCTCTGGTTAGAGACGACACTGGCGAGACTCCCTAGGAAAAGAAAATCTTTAGCAGCAATGGACTCCGTGTTGTAGCCAGCCCAACTAAAAAGTAAAAAAAAAAAGTTTCTTTGTTCAACAAATAACAAAGTAAGCAAAGTATTGAAAGATATAATCGGTCCAAGACCTAAGATAAACTTCTTTCAACTGATAATTGTGGAAATCTGAACACTCGAACTTTTACCATTTCAGCTTAGTGTAATTTGTACACTTCCTCTTACCCATAAGAAAGGATATTGCACCGTTTTTTATTTTATTGTGTGGGAGAGTTCAAAAATGAGTAGATAGTTCAAAAATGAAAGTAGGGGGTCCATTATTTCAATCTATAAAACTCAAATATAAAATAAAATAAGTGAAATTCCTTTTCTCGAAAAAAAAAAATTTGCCTATTTGAATTTAAGTAGTATCAGAATTAAAACACAGACGATTCCAAGATCTAAGTATGAGAAATTTTAATAATTAAACAAAACAAAAATGACGAGATTACAAAATTAAAAACTATTTTAAAAAATCAAAAAACAAAACGACTTTCAAAGATTTCTAACTGAAACTGAAATTGCCTAAATTATCTTTTGGATTCAAGTTAGAAAGCATATAGTGTGGATAGTGGGGTCTCCGTCTAATTCAGGACCGCCTACACACGTGGTAATGTTAGCGGGCAGAGTTTGGTTGCAGCAATCAATACTCTAAAGCTGTATATCTGAATTTTAGTGCATACCATATGCTTTTTGATTTGTTTTAAATAATAAATAATTAAATTTTATATTGTGTATTTTTATTTATTTATATAAAGTTAGCTTAATTTAGCAAATTATTGTTTTTTGATAATATATAAATTGAATGCCTTTTCCATGATTAGAAGCCACGTAATAATATTAAAAAATAAATGTTTTTTTTTTTTACAATGAATTAATTATACATAGTTATAATTAAGAAATTAACTTTCAAACTTGGACTTTTTACTAAATTTAACTGACATTAATAGCATACACATAGCTGAGACAACCTACACTAAAGTAGGGTAGTAACGTGAAGGAAGCGTGAACTTACAACATTCCCAAAAAATTTACTTACTTAGTCAAATATTTCAGACAAAAGTGTTAGGCCCATATATGTTAACCATAACCAAGTCTCCAAAGTTCTTGTTTATGACACCTCTCGTTAATTGACACCTAAATGTTGAAAAATGTAGGAAAAAAGCCTAAGGATTTAAAAAAGAGGCAAATTGTTTATTGTAGGCTGGAATTTCTAAACAAAAAATTGCATCTACTTCTGAGTATAATGGATGTTCTCTTGAGAGAGAATGGATTTTAGAGAAATAAGCTTCGAGGGATCATTCAATAAATAACGAGACAAATCGCTGAAGCTTAGAAATGGTTTGTTTAATCAATACCGCAGGAGCCCTTCATCGGTTATGATATTGCCTCTGCGCAAGGTACTCGTTTCGGCGGTAAATATACTAAAATTGAAACAATACGGAATGATATTGGGTGTAGCAATTGTTTGCAAATTTTCCTGCATCTTCTGATAGACTAATCCCAAAGTAAACTAAACTTAATGGGGTTTTAACTTATTTTTTTTAATTTAAGGCACGTCAATATCTATAGGGCCCCGGAATCTCTCTCAGTTCACTTCTAGCCTCCGTGGACATTATTCTTTCGTTACAGATAACACTGCCCATCAAAGGACAATAAGATTTAGAGGCTCCTAGGAAGAGAAAATATAAGGGCAGCACTACTGAATTGAACCCGCGATCTCCGCGTTGCTTGTCCAGTACGCTACCACTGAGCTAATACCCTCCTTGTTTATTGCTGTTATTGTAAAGCGGAGTTAGGGCAGGTGGGAGGGATTACTTTGGGTGGGCTATTTTCATTTATTTATTTTATTCTATTCTTTTTTTAGAGTTTTCCACTTATTGTATTGTTTGGAGAATTGCTGGTTCTGGTTAGGTTACACGTTATGGGATGTATGGTATGGGTGGGATATACATTATGGGTATGTGCGAGGCTTTGAGTGGACAATTAATCAATACAATAGTTTCAGTGCGTCAACTTGGCATCCTTGTACTTAGTTTCTCATCAGCTGTTCGAGAATATTTGGTTAAGCATAACCTCAAATGTATTCAGTTAATAATGGCGAGTCCGCTCGAGCATTGCACCACGGTATAACAACGCTCAATGATTAGATTTTTTAGTTGCAGAGGGTATCAAAGGTAGCGAAATCCAAGAAATAATGTTGACAGTTGACAGTAATTGTTTGAACCGTTCGAACGTAACACAAATGGGTAGAACAGTGTAAAAGTGGTCTGTGCCGAGCAACGAAGTGGACGACCGATTGAAGTTGCAAACTTCCCCCCTTGAATCTTGCATTATTTATTGTGTCTATCTCGAAGATCAACGAACCATCAACAGCTAGAATTACAGTGATATGCTCACAATGTAAGGCCTGCCATTCGAACGAAACCGTCGTGGACTCTTTGACTAAAGGCGTGATTTTGCTTCACAAAGTGGGATGGGTGTTCCTTCCACATTCCCCCTATAGCCCCAATTTAGACTGTATGCTAGACACTGTATAATGAATAGAACACGCAAACTGCAAGGACTTTACAATAGAAGTTAGGTAACGAGAGATATATATAGAGAGAGACAGACTGGCTGAGTGATGACAAGGTAATAGAAGTGGTTGTTAACTGGTCGTAAACTGTTCTGAACTGTACTGCTGTCGCTCTATTTATATGAATCGAACTGTCCATACCTATCTTGGCCTAGGTGGGGAATAATTAAATTTTAATTCATTTAATGTACTTCTCCACACTCTTTGGATCCTATTACATGAATTTTCATTTCTTTAAATGAATTTAAAAACAACAAAAACATTTTCACTCTTCCTGGTAAGAGGATTTCTTGCGATCATGTCCAATTTTCGATAACGAAAAAGTTTAAAGTTAATATTTCGTTAAAAGTTTTACCAGAGTACTCGACTCATTACGTAACTATACTATTACTATGTAACTATATAACGAGTTTCTTTGGACCGCCTATCTTTTTTTAATTTTAATTTTTTTACTTTTTTAAACAATGCCCTCCTCTATTCCAAATACATTAAAAGAGTATGGTATTTTAAGATATATTGTAAACTATGGTTCTCTTAAACATTTCCACAAAAAAATGATAAGGTGTATCTAATTGTACTAATCGACCAGGAAGTTTCCAAAAAGACACCAAATAAATTTTAAAGTGTTTTTTATTTAAAACCCGACGTTTCGGAAAATATTGTTTGCCTTTTTCAGGGGCTCTCTATAAAAAAAAAAATATACAAATACTAAGAATATAGCTAGTATTTATCAACGGAACGATAATAATAACTAACAGTAGTAAGATAACTAAACAAAGTAATAAGGTTTTAATTTTTATCGTTCTGTTGATAAATACTAGCTTGTATTTTCTTATTTGTATATTTTTTCTTTATAGAGAGCCCCTGAAGAAGGCAAACAATGCTTGCCGAAACGTCGGGTTTTAAATAAAAAAATACTTTTAAAAATTATTTGGTGTATTTTTGGAAACTTCGATAAGTCAACAATTAGATACACCTGATCACTTCTAACGGCAAACAATTGCTACAATTTGATTTCCATAAAAAGAGAGAGATGTGAAAAAAGAAAAAAAAAAAACATTCTAAGACAATTTTACAATCTTAATCTTAATTAATATCAATAATTCATTTCAAAACTACGAAAATAAGTCCAAAACTGGAAATAGGAAAAATTCACATTTTATTATGGAAATGACCGACAAATGTTATGTAGAGATGCAATATATGTAGGTATGTGTGTGGGAGTGGTGTCTGAGTCAATACATTGCGACCCTGGAAAATCCACTGAAGCTCCTTTTATGTATGCAATTGTGCAGTTTATACTAATTATATCACTATAAATAACTCCAACTATATAATATTGATAATTATTTTATGGGCGCACTGAATCGAAGTTTCAGTTGCATATTATATGTCAATAAATAATCGCAGGTCCTATGAGTAAAAAAATATATGTTTTTTTAAAACGTTTTTTGTGGAAAATTGAAAATTAATGGAAATCTAGATTCCAAAAATGAATGCTGACTTCCAATTTTACGATTTATTTACCTATATAGTACTTTAACTTAATTAAAATAGTTATAAATATGCCAAGTTTAAAAGTGCCAATCACTTATAATTTCACTACCTATGCAGCTGTCCAGTATTAATGATATTTTAGTAAACAATTCTAATTTTGAAAAAAAAACTATTTAATTCCACTACGATAATTTGCAGTATCAGAAATATTTTTGAGTATTTATTTAAACAGTACTTAATTATACAAAAGGAAATAAATACAAAAAGTGATATATAAAAATAAGTACAATAGGCATGGCTAAAGCCGTCTCCCGGAGTTTGTTTTAAATACAATATTAAAAATATATACAAAAATAAAATAACTTTTTGCAATTAAAATAAAGTAATATGTAAATGTAAGTAGTAGAAAATATGAAAAATTAAATGATTTACAATAATGTAATAAGTAAAATATAAATTAGGTAACTTTTACACAAAAAAACAAAGAAAATACAGATATAAAAAAAATATATAGAAAAAGAAATTAATAAAATAACATAAAAACAAAAAGAGAGAGAGAGAAAAAAAAAATTATTAAATTCTCTGAATTATACTGTTTAAAAAAAGTGTACATTCATTATGTGAAGAGTACATACAATATTTAATTTGATAATCTTAAATTTCTTTATGCCCCAAATATGACGAACAAACTTAAGCAAAAAGCAATCTGAGGTGGAAAACAATTCAACAATAAAACTAGCAGAAATGAGATCAGAGCCGAAAAATCTTTTTCGCGAGTCAGCCAATGCTGGACATTCCCCAAGAAAATGATAAAGAGTCTCAGGCTGCCGAAGATTACATACCTAGCAATACTCCTTGTCCCAAGGGATGGAGTTCCCTCTCCATCCAAGGGACTCTACTGAGATTTAAGAGCTACACCTTTGAGTTTAAACCACAAACTCAGATCAGACAAATTAAAACAAATCACTGAGTTCAACCCGCAATGAGTACCGAAATCTTCTTTATTTTCTATTAAAGCTCGATACAACAAATAATACTTATCAGAATTTTTAGCACGCTCAAGAGATTCTTTTCGATAAAAATTTGTTAAAGAAGAAATTAAAGAGCCTAGTTGCTTTGACCATACGGATTTATCCAGGATTGATGAGTCAAAGTGTACACCATGCAATTGGGATAAACTAATCCACGAAGAAAACCATGATAATTTACGCCTAATTATTTCCATGGCCACTATCTTAGACGTTTGAATATTTTATATCGGTTCTTTTTTAAAAAAAATTATAATAATGGGAAGAAATTGTACAAAACTATTAGCCTAATAGCCTTTATTTTTAGCCTTTTTTTATTTTATTTGGCATTAGCCTTGACGCCATATTATAGCCATAGCTCTTAATTGCACGCAGTTTGTAAACTATTTTATCTTGTTCAAATTTTACTCTTAAACATAAAAGTTCATGGGTGCTGTCCCACTCTCAGATACATATACACACACAAAATGACACATGCACACCAAAAAAACATTCGCACCTATAGGAGTAGAGAGTACTTGATATTCCTCTACTCCTTTTTATATTTAAACCAAAAATAAAATCATATATACAGACTTAAACTAACCTAAACCATTCTCGCCAATAAATACTTTCATGCTAATAAATACATTCATTCAAAACTAATTAAGTCTAATTTAATTATTCTTTTATCTTCACCAAAAATACTTTTAGATTCACACAATACATTCTCTCTCGCAAAGCTAAGAGCCTGGATGGAGTAGAATACTCGATATTCCACTACTCCTTTTTATACTTAAACCTAAGTTAAAACACTACAAATATTTATACTACAATAATTTGCAAGACTAACAATTTAAAAAATTTAACTATTCCTATTTAAGGAACATAAAAAAATATATTGTTCCCTATTATTATCATTCACTTCTCGATAAATAATTACCTTTTAAGTTTTGAACATTTATTACTCGTAAACAATTACATTTAAAAAATAAGATAATAATAATAATAAAAAAACATTGAGGAAGAACGTAAAGATGTTGGCGCGTATGTATGTATGTATGCATTGTACATAAAAGGTAAGGCATAACATTCCCATTAATAATTCGTAATAGGAGGGTGGTGGGTTTTGAGTTGTAGGTTTTACTCAAGGTATACACTCAAGTATAGTCAAATATTTACAACTGGCTGGTATATATATAGTGAGAGCCTACTACAATAACACTGCCAGGATAATTTCTGAATATACTAGAATTCTCTTAAAAAGTTTAAAGTTACAATCATAATATTATTGTAATTTTTACTTTCTCCTGCTGCTGCTGCTGTAAAACAGTAAGTTTATGTTAGGTTTTTCGAAACTGAATTATAACCGGAAATACATGTTGTGAGTGGCTAAATGAATATGAAGGGAAAATCGTGAAAAAGTGAAAAAAATCATTTAGTAAAGTAGTAAAGTAAACGCATTTCCAGTCATCCGATTTTTTTCAAAACTAGGAATTTCAACAATATATTTAATTTTAATTAACATTATTTAGATGAGAAAATTATCTAATAAACTGAAATAGCACTTTAGATGGAAACCGTAGCCCCATCCCTCCCCCAAAAGTACCCTTAAATGCATTTTTCCGGGAGAAATGTTTTAAATATAAGTTGTAGCTCTTTGTATGGGTAGTTGATGTAGTAAGTTTCAAGAAAATCGTTGAAGCCATTTTTGAGAAAAAAACGCAATATAGTAAAGAAACCAACTAGTAAAATGGTACTTTCGGTTGAGGAATTTTGACAGATAACGTACTGTCAGATCCCATGGTGATACCTAAACGGAATATCAAGTTTCGACTTTCTACGGTTTCTCGTTTTTGAGCTATACTGTTCAGATACATACATACACACACACACACACACACACACACACACCATTTGCTAAAAACGACTTTTTTGTCCTCAAGGGACCTCAAAACGGATATTTCCGGTGAAAACTCAATATCGAAAATTTAACATGATTACAATACTTCCTCTTACTAGGAGTAAGAGAAAGTAAAAAGTGTTTTTTAAAAAAAAATGAACAGCAAAATAAAAAACACGGAAAATCGCCGAGATCAAAACTTGGTATTCTGTTTCTCTATCAACCATTGACTGCAAAAGTTTCGGCCAGAATCCATCATCAATCCGAAAATATCATTTTACTAAAGAGCTTTTTCTGTTTGTTTTTTTTTTGCGAGTTTGCTGAAAAAGTGCTGAAACAATTTGTATCCCCATACTGCACCGCTTGAGGGTATATGACTTTTATTTAAATTTTTTGGGGTGGAAAATTAAGTTTATAAGGTTCTAGGGTTATCATCTTATGTTTCATCACAATAATTCTTTTAAGTCTCACGATTTAGTTCTATCACTTAAATTATGCTAAGGAGAATTACAAGTAAAAGTAGCAGACAGGTGAAATGGTGAATATAAGGTAAGTGATAGAAAGTAAATTGAAATAGAAGGTAATGATGGAGAAGGGGTAATGGTATATTGAGAACACATAGACTGACACTGTGTACGCAGCAATTTATATTTAACGTTTTGGAGGATGAGTAAGGAGAGAGAGAGAGAGAGAGGAGTATATGAAGGGTGAAGTGATCGAGCGTGGAGTAGTGATGTTGGTAGAGTGATGAATGTAGAATAGTGAAGCTGTTGGCCATTATGAATCGCTTGATGAATGATGGTGGCTAGTTAAAACTATTGTTTGTTGCAGTTGACTAGTGTGGCGCTTGGTAAAATTTTTAAAGATTGCAACTTGTTAAGTCGTCAAAGTGTTGATCTGACGACTGACCGTTAAGCTCTCTCAGTATGTCATCTTTTTATTTAGTTTCTCTATTACTGCTAGAAAAAAAAATTTTGTTGGGAGATTCCTTCGATTCTAAGTTAAAGCCTCCCCATTCCCCCAGTTGAAGTAAAAAATAGTTGACTGGTACATAACGGTGGCGTCTCGATGCGGCTGTTAATTGAAATATTGAGTCCAACTTTTATGTGACAAATTTGTTGGTGATTGGTTCCAATTCATATATTATGCAACTAAAATATTGAAAAAGATCTAGTTTATGGAAATTACAATTTTCTCGATAATGACGCACGCCATCCATCATTCTGTTTCTTTAAATTTAATACAAAAACTAACACACAAATTCAGCTAACAATTATTTTGTTTTGAAACCTTTTTCTAAGAAAAATCTGTTTAGGAGGGTTCTGAGGACGCTTCCCTCTCTCAGATACCATTTTCTGACAGTGTAGTTGTTTCTCATTTGTATAATATTAAAAAGCAACTATGTATTTAGTAAAAATTCGAAGTTTATGGAAAAATTTGTCAATAGAAAAATCAGAATTATTTGAAGAGAAATCATTTCCCTTTTTAAAACTTAAATTCTAATAATATAATAGTTAAGTCAGTCTGATCTTAGATGAACAATGAGCCTTTTTTTTTTACAACGGATTGTACTCCCTGATTGGATTACTAATATTTAATATAATAATCATAACAATAATGTTAACAAAAAGTAATTTAAAGCTGGCTGCTATAAAAATAGAGTTTAGTTACATCTATAATTAGAAAAGTCCGATGTTGAAATGCTCTCCCATACAGCGCCAACAATGTAAATATCTTATGATGTCATTAAAGAAAGTTTTATCTTGGCGTCAACAATTACAAATTATGAGTAAGGGGTAAAAAATAATTTTTTTTTCTTTATTTAAAAAATGACTAAGAAATTTAATAGACAAACTTAAAAAATCTGGTATGAAATTAGTAGAATGGTAGTAGGAATTTTGATTGTATACGCGAGACGGTCTTATGGCGGAGCGCTCTTTTATCAAAAAACTAAGAAAGGTTGTACAAATTTAATATTTTAAACTAACATGGAAAACGTGAATTACCAGTTGAAAATCAAATTTTGATAAATTGTTCCCTATACCACAGTAAAAGTACGTAATAATAACCATATTATCTCTACTGGCCAATCACTTTATTAAAATCTCGGTAACATTAAAAACATATTATATATATTAGGAGAAAACACAATTTAGAAAACTTGATATTATTATTGATAAAAAACTGGTGTCATTACTATTCATAAAATATCAGGGTCGGTGAAGTTAAAAAAAAAAAAAGAAGTAATAACTCTTCTTCTTGATACTTACATACTTTTACTTTTCCTTGCTGCTGTTAAGAGGAAGTATTGCAATCGTGTCAAATATTTGATATCGAGTTTTCATCGGAAACTCTGTGTGTGCGCGCATGTGCGTGATATCACTATAACTCAAAAAAAATCTGATGTGAAACACTCACACAACTTTCTCTTACTCCAGTTCTCAAAATTATAATGGACAAATTTTATATAGTTTGTGTACCAAATTTAATGAAATTCGTCGAAAACTGAAAAAAAAACAAAAAAAAACTGTTCAGTAAAAGCGCACTTCCGGTTTACTAATTTCTTTGAAACTGGAAATATTGGCCATCTATTTATTTCTAATTAATTTTGTTTGGATGATAGAATTGTATAATCCAACTATGATATAAGCTTTTTAGAGAAAAACATAACCCCACAACCACTCCCCTAAAAGTGCCCTTAAATAAATTTTTCTCAGAGAAATGTTTTAAATAAAAGATCCTGTAGATCATTGTATGTGTAGTTTATATACGAAGTTTCAAGAAAATCGGCCGGAGCCATTTTTGAGAAAATTGCGAAAAAGTGGTAAAAAAAAAAAAATCATTTAATAAAGTGGTAAAGTAAACGCACTTCCGGTTATCCGATTTTTTTTTTCCAAACTCGGAATTTCAACAATAATATCCAATTCTAATTAATATTATTTAGATGACAAAACTGTAAAATAAACTGAAATAGCACTTTAGATGAAAATCTAATCCCACTTCTCCCCCAAAAGTGACCTTAAATGAATTCAAATAAAGAGAAATGTTTCAAATAAAAGTTGTAGCTCTTTGTAGTGTAGTTGATATACCAAGTTTAAAGAAAATCGTCTGGGCCATTTTTGAGAAAAATGCAAAAAAGTAATAAAAAAAAAAACTAGTAAAGTGGTCCGTCCGATTGAGGAATTTTGATAGATAACGTATAGCCAGATCCCGTGGTGATACCTAAACGGAATAGCAAGTTTCAACTTTCTGCGATTTTTCGTTTTTGAACTATGCTGTTCACATACACAGACACACACAGACCACTTGCTAAAAGTCACTTTTTTTGGACTCAGAGGACCTCAAAACGGATATTTCAGGTGAAAACTCGATATTGAAAATTTGACACGATTACAATACTTCCTCTTACTAGAAATAACAGGAAGTACTAGGAAGACTTGTCAAAATTGGTCAACCGGAAGTACATCTTTGCTGAATTAGTATTTGTGAATTTCACGAAAACATCTCCAACGATTTTCTTTATACTTCATATATAAAGAGGTTTAAAGCACATATAAAGTACACGAATAACTACACATATAAAGTACTACACACTACACATATAAAGAGGTATAGGTTTTCTTTCTAAAGTTTTCCCGGGGAAAATTCATTGTAGAAGGATTTTTTGGTAGTGGCAAAGGGTTATAGTTTCTTCTAAAGAGCTATTTCTGAATATTATATGATTTTATCATTTGTATAATAATATAGAATAATTAGAATTAAATGTTGCCAAAATACCAAGTTTAAAGAAAATTGGGTGACCGAAACTGAACAGATTTTTTTTTTTTGGTTTTATCCGATTTTCTCTATGAAGACACTAGAGGGTTTGGTTTTGAACTTAATATAAGAGGGCCATTCAATAAGTAACAAGACAAATCGCTGTAGCTCAAACATGCGTTTGTTTAATCCAATACAATATAGTTTCAGTGCGTCAAGTTGGCATCCTTGTATTTAGTTTTTCTCATCAGCTGTTCGAGAGTATTTGGTAAGCATAACATCAAATGTGTTCAGTTAACAATGGCGAGTCCGCTCGAACATTACACCTCGAAAGAACAACGCTCGCTCAGTGATTAGATCTTTAGTTGCAGAAGGCATTTCAAAGGTAGTGAAATCAAATGAAAGAATGTTGAAAGTGTACGAGAATAATTGTTTGAACCGTTCGAACGTCTACAAATGGGTAAAACAGTTTAAAAGTGGCCGTATGTTTGTGACGAGCAATGGAGTTGACAACTTCCTTCCTCGAATCTCGTATTAACACGTTAATTCAGGACAACAGGCGTATTACTGTTGAACTGATAGCTAAAGAATTGCACGCAAGTGTTGGAACTGTCCATAACATTATTCAGAATAAGATACAGGACAAGAAAACTTATGCGAAGTTTCAAATCAGTCAACCGTTTGAAAGAACGATGTTTAATTGTAAAAGAATTTTTCACCAGAATTGTAACATTTCATGAAATATGGATACACCATTTTAAGCCCGGAGTCTAAGCGTCAAAGCCTTGAGTGGAAGCATACGGTTTGTTCCACCTCGAAAGAAATTCAAGGCCCAGCCTTCTGCGGATTAATTAAAGTCATGCTTTCAGTATTCTGGGATTCGCAGGGACCTATTTATTGTGACTATCTCGAAGATCAGCGAACCATCAACAGCCAGTATATTACAGTGATACGCTCACAAACAAAACTACTATACTTTACGTGGGAAAAATTTTCAATCCAATGAGATAGTTAAAAATCAGTTGTTAAAAAACTGGCTTCGAGATCAGCCAAAATAATTTTATGCCAGAAGCATACACAAATTAGAAGAACGATGTGGCAAGTGCTGGGGATTATGTTGAAAAGTAGCCAAAGTTTTGTATTGATTAAATAAAATCGTTTTTGAGCTACAGCGATGTGTCTCGTTATTTAGTGAATGACCCTCTTACTAACTATGCGTACAGAGATCTATCACTTTTGTTTGTAAGTTTTTCTCAGAGAAAAGTCATTTAAGGATTATTTTTGGGGAAAGGGGATGAGTGCTTTACTTAAAAAAAAAGTATTGTTTTTTTTAATTTAGACTCCCAAGTGACAGGGAACTAATCATTTGGTCAAAATTATAAATTTGATGAATATTTTTCAGTAATAATTAATGTAATTTTGGAATAAGATAAAGTCATGTGAGTGTTTCAAAATTTAAAGAAACAGTATTTACATTTATTGGTAGATGCAAACTAAGTTAAGGTTAGTTTAGTAGTTGAAGGTATGTGTACGGAAGGCACTTGTGGGCTAACTTCAACCTCTCTAATTGCCTAAATTAACACCAAGTCCCCCTTCTATATATGTATTATATAAACCCTTACGTTCAAACTGAACCTCACTTTACTCTCCTTGTATATATTCTAAACAACAAGATACAAATTATTTTTGTAAATTAATTAAATTTTCCCCACATTTCTACTTTACTCACTAATGATTTATTATTTAGGATTTGGAAAGTTTTATTTCGATTTTTTTTTAGGGGGGGAAAATAGATTCGAAACAACGAGTGTGGATGAAAAAAAAGATAAACTTAAAGCCTCAAATCCCAACAGTATCATAGAATAATACTGGCAAGACAAAAAATTTTTGAATTCAAATTTTATAATCAATTGAATATAATACGAACTAAATATGACCTAGTGGTTTACTTATTGATTTCAACGTTCTATTTGTCCCACGGTTTCAAATTTGAATTGACATATATTCCTATATGTCTGTGACAATAATTGACAGATCAATCAATATACATTAACAAATTTAGATTTATTAAAAGGTTATCAATTAAATTTAAAAAAAAACAAAAAAAAAAACTGGTGTGAAACACTCACACAACTTTCTCTTACTCCTGTTCTCAAAATTATAACTGACAAATTTTATAGTTTATGTACTAAATTTAATGAAATTCATCGAAAACTGACAAAACTATTTAGTAAAAGCGCACTTCCGGTTTACTAATTTTCTTGAAACTTGGAATTTTGGCCATCTATTTATTTCTAATTAATTTTTGTTTGGATAATAGAATTGTATAATCAACTATGATACCAGTTTAGAGAAAAACATAAACGCAACCACTCCCCTAAAAGTGCCATTAAATGAACTTTTCCCAGAGAAATGTTTTAAATTTAAAAGTTGTAGATCTTTGTATGTTTAGTTTATATACGAAGTTTTAATAAAATCGTCGGAAACATTTTTTGTGAAAATCGCGAAAAAGTGAAAAAAAAAAAAAAAAAATCATTTAGTAAAGTGGTAAAGTAAACGCACTTCCGGTCATCCGATTTTTTTTCAAACTAGGAATTTCAACAATACATTTTATTCTAATTAACATTATTTAGACGACAGAATTGTCTAATAAACTGAAATAGCATTTTAGATGAAAACCTAACCTCACCCTTCCGCCAGAAGTGCCGCCTTTAAATGAATTTTCTCGGAGAAATGTTTCAAATAAAAGTTGTAGCTATTTGTATGTGTAGTTGATATACCAAGTTTGAAGAAAATGGTTGGAGCCATTTTTGTGAAAATCACAAAAACATAAAAAAAAAACTAGTAACAACTTCCGGTTGAGAAATTTTGACAGATGACCCACTGTCGGATCGCATGGTGATAACTAAATGGGATATCAAGTTTGAACTTTCTACGATTTTTCATTTTTTGAGCTATGCTGTTCACATACATACACACAGACACACACACACATACATACCATTTGCTAAAAACCACTTTTTTGGACTCAGGGAACCTCAAAACGGAATATTTCCGGTGAAAACGCGATATCGAAAATTTGACACGATTTACAATACTTCCTCTTACGCTAAGAATTTTCTCTTAATGCTTTTAATAGAATTATATATAAACTAACAAATTTTTCTTTTATTTTAAAAATATAAAGGTGACAAATGGAGGGAGACACAAGTATCGTGTATCCACAAAACACTCGTGTATCTGTGGTAAAACGCAATTTTGAAAACTTGATACGAATGCAAAATACTTTCTCTGGAGCAACATTAAGATAAAATGAAAATAAAATTCTGACCTAATATTGAGGCAACAGCAAGGGGTTTGCTATGCAACTCCGTCGTTTGCTGAATTTAAGATTAAATTTGCCTGCACACCTTAAAAGACTATGGATCTCAACCAGTTTTTTTTTTTAATTAGTAACATAAAAAGCAAAAGAGCTTGCTAAAGCGTAAAAAGCCTTCGCCATGTTAATTTAGATATTAAAAACTATAAGATAAATTAGTGTCTATACAAAACATCTTGTCATTTCTCTTCACTAAATTCTACAAAATGTCTTTTGTAAAAGGGTCCGAAGAGGGGGATCCAAAGCAGAGAGAATGACAACACACACACACACACACACAGAAATTTTGAGTCTCACTCGCTAGTTAGGCCAGACTAGAATGGGAGACTCTGCTTATATACAACTGCGCTAGCCCCACAGGAGACAGTCTTTAGAACAGTTTATACAGCAATTACAACGCGTCAGCAACCAACTACTACCCTTCTTTTCACTCACACTAAATCTCTCGCTACCAATTTCTAATTATGTGTAAAATCCTGGCAGTTTGTGTTACACTTTCTCATTATACAGTGTTCATCATTTATTTCCAGTTTATTTCTTCTTATAAACCAAATTCTCTCGTTCTCATACCCATTATTATTCTTATACTAAAACTATAAAAGAAAACCACAACTGAGCAGCACACACATATAAAAAAATTAATACTATTAATTGCTAATTTTTATAACCACATTTTTCTTCAACTAGGTATATTTCATAAAATGGTGTTTATTAGGGCTAGTTGCTAAGAAAAAAGGATGTTCAAAAACAAATGAGTCGAGGTACTTGATAAATTAATCTAGAATAATTGAGTTTAGGAAAAAAATATGGCATTTGGTTTTTATAATGGAGTTGTTGAGGAGAGAAATTGGGTTTCATTGAATAAACTAGATATGAAGACACTGTTATAATATAAGCTATAAGCTCAGACAAACTGCACTGGACTTTGTAATGATTTTGATAGAATAAAATGTGGTAGTAGAGATATGACACGATGCGATGTAAGGTTGAATATGATAGATATCCTCTAGATAGATTCTCATTGGCTTATATACACAGGTTCTCCCACTCTAGCCTGCCTAAGTCAGAGAGTAGTCTCTGTTAACCAGAGAGAGCCTCTCGTCTCTCTGCTGGATGCCATTCTGCTGGATGCCATTACAGTTTTCATTTAAATTGATAATTTACAATAATAATTTATATCAGGGATGAGCAACACGCGGCCCGCGGCCCGTTAAACATGTTTATGCGGCCCGCCAAGCATTTCTAAAATTTAATTTATTTTATCGACTTTCTCCCATCAATATATTGTTATAAAATTTATTATAATAAAATGGTAGTACATACTAAACCGAAACAATTTTTTGTGACGAGTTACTCACTTGTCGGCGACTTGTTTAAACATGCAATACAAACGCGCCGCGTCTGTGCTTGTTTGTGTTTGCTTCTGTCACACAATCAGTCAGACTGGTAAGCTGTTAACTAGCAACGTATGTTTGCGAACAATTATTTTCAACCATGAAATTAATCAAAAATGACCACCGATCAATATTGAGTGATGCACGATTAGAAAGCTGCCTACATGTAGCTTACCTCATCAATTCCGGCTGATATTGATCAGCTTGTATCGAAAAAACAATGCCAAATTCCTCATTAAAAATTTCAAGTAAATTCGTTTTTCTGTTCTTTTCTTGTTTGTTTTTATTGTGCATTAAAATTTGTATATGAAATCTTTACTTTTTTTTAAACTTTATATTTTTTTTATTTTAATGTTTATTATAAATAAAGTTTTGATTAATAAATAAATGTTTAGTGTTACTTTATGTGCGGCCCGCCAAAAAATTTTAAAATTTAAATTGGCCTGTTGATTAAAAAGGTTGCTCACCCCTGATTTATATGATGATTTGAATTTTGAAATGTCTGGGTATCTTAAGTACGTAATTTGTGATAGGTTTAAATCTTTCTAATCAGTTTATTTACTTTTGTATAATTTATTTGTTATATGTAATATATAAGAATAGAAATATCATAAAAAATTGTTTTAATAAAGTCCATTTTATATATATATATATATATATATATATATAAGCACATATGGACAGATAGACAAAGAGAAAGTGAGAGAATAGAAGGAATGACAAAGTACGCAATATATGTGACAAGACACCCTCTCACTCATTCTATCCCGGTTTCTCTGTATCTCTCTCTCGCTCCCCGAGTAGACATTGACTCGTGTTCACTCCATAGATATTACAGCAGAGAGTTAGGTAGAGAGGAATGGTTGTAGCTAAACTGCTGCCCCGCCAAAGACTTGTTATTGGCTTAGCCAAAGATTGATGAAGGTCTCTTATATATAAGTAAGGGGGATAATAAAGAATAAAAAAAGGGAAAATGGGATAGTAAGAAGGAAATATAGGGTGCTAGAAGAAAAGAAAACTTTGGTGCATAATAATGCAAAGGGAAAAACTGGGGAAATGTAATGATGTGAAAGATGTAAAAAGAAACGAAACTGCAGTACTGTTTAAAAAGTGCAGAATTAGGTGTTTTTTTTTTTTGTTCAGTTTTCAATTACTCTCTTATGAAACAAAAGTTCTGATAAAGACAATCAAAATGATTCTCAAACAACTGATGATGCAGTTTTTTTTTTAATCAGTGAAAATTGATTAATTCTTGTCAATTAGTTTTCAGGCTTAAAATGAGTTCTCAGTCACTCCATAAATGGTTTTACCAAAAAAACTAAGACCCAATTAGTTTGTTGAATGATTCAACAACAACCTTAACCCCAGACATTCAAGACACAAAGATAAGATAGTTCATTCTGTAAGATAATAACTCCCCTATAGTAAGAAGTAAAAATCCTACATTAACTACTTCGAAATAATGTTTTAAATTAAGTCTTATTATCTTAGAGTATATTTTTTAAGTACTAATGGCAGTTTTTAAGAAATCGGAATTTGTCAGAATGAGTATAATAAATGTACGTAGGGCTCGACACCCATTTCTAAGCAATTATTGAATGTCGGCTACGGTTAGGCCATTTTTCTGGAAGTTTTGAGGATCGCAGCAATTTTTCGAATTCAATTTCCACTAGAATTTAAGGATCTGAAGTTTCCATATACGAAAAAAATGTTTTTTAGCGATTAGATTAGGTGGTGTGTGTGTGTGTCTGTGTGTGTGTATGTGAACAGCATAGGTCAAAAGCAAAAAAACCGTAGAAAGTTGAAACTTGATATTACGTTTAGGTATCACCATAGGATCTGACGGTGCGTTATTTGTCAAAATTCCTCAACCACAAGTAACCACTTTACTAGTTTTTTTTTTTTTTACGTTTTTGCTATTTTTTCAAAAATGGCTCCGACGATTTTCTTTAAACTTGGTATATCAACTAAACATACAAAGGGCTACAACTTTTATTTGAAACATTTCTCCGGGAAAATTCATTTAAGGGCACTTTTAAGGGTGGGGTTAGAGCTCCCTCTAAAGTGGTATCATCGTTGATTATACAATCCATCATCCAAACAAAACTAATTAGGAATAAATAGATGGCCAAAATTCTAAGTTTTAAGCCGGAAGTGCGCTTTTACTGAACAGTTTTTTTCAGTTTTCGACGAGTTCCGTTATATTTGGTACATTTGTCCGAATTATAATTTTGAGAACAGGAGTAAGAGAAAGTTGTGTAAGTGTTTCACACCAGATTTTTTGTTTTATTTATTGTTTTATTGAATATTTACAACTACATAAATAAATATGTAACAAGTAAATAGGCTAAGAAGAGATAAAAAACAATGACTTGATGGTTATGAATGGCAGTTATTCAGCGATAACTACCATTAGTCACCTAGTAGATCCCGGCGCCAACGACATCTCAATCGTCTTGCAGGATTGTTCCTGGAAGTGTGGTGGAGGAGAGGGTTGGGTTTTTTGGCGAGAGGATCAGGATGAAATGGGAAGTCTGCTGTGGAATTTTTTGTACCGGAACTTTGCTAAATCATGGATAAAAGGAATTTTTTAAGATCTGTTTGGATTGTTTGGTTGGAAACGTAGTAGTAAGGAGGATAGACTATGAGTTGGGAAGATTTTGGATTGTAGGGTTTATCTGTTGAGGTTGGTACGACAAATTTTTTTTTTTTAAATATCAAATTTTACACATTTGTCCTTAGGTAAATATAGAAGTGGCGAGGGAGGGGATTATCTAAATAATCCAATTATTTAGATTATAGAATTAGATAAACTGAACTAGCACTTTAGAGAAAACCAAAAGTTCACTTAAATCAATTTTCCCCGGAGAAATGTTTCAAAAATAAAAGTTGTAGCTCTTTATACGTGTATTTGATGTATCAAGTTTAAAGAAAATTTAGTAAAATAGTACTTCCGGTTGAGAAATTTTGACAGATAACCTACTGTGATACGGTAAACGGAATATGAAGTATGAACTATATAAAGATTTTTCGTTTTTGACCTAAAAAACCACTTTTTTGGAATCAGGGATCCTCCCAGAAAGGATATTTCCAGTGAAAACTCGATATCGAAAATTTGACACTATTACTAATACTTCCTCTTACTAGGAGAGTAAGAGAAAGTAACAATTTTCTAAGTTTAAAGAATACTTCTTGTCAATTTTCTCATTAAAACTTATTGCAGTAAAGAGGCAACCGTATGAATAGTATATATCAGATTTGTTCCCCAAATTATCAGAACATATATTTTACCCGGTGGATATTTAACTTACAAAATTTGACATCAACTCTAATACTTACTACCTCTTTCAAAAATTGTGTGAATATAATTTTTGTATGTAAACGGTGGTAAAGTGCAAAACGATATAGATTTCAGAGAAAACAAAAAAAAAATAGGAATCTAGCACAAAGAGAGGGAGGGGATGAAATCCCAATGAGATGCGATTAGATGATTGGAGAAGGGAAAACAGGAACGATGAAGAAAAAGTAATAATGGATGTTCGAGAATTGGAAAGAAGATATATATTGAAAAAGAGATAAAAAGAATGCGTGCTGGATGGGGAGGTAGGTGGTGGTGGTGGTGGTGGGGAATAAAGTGAAGAAAAAGTAAGAAGTTAAAACATTGGTTTATTTGAGTGACGCGTGCAAGCTGGAGATATAGGCAACATTACATATCCCACTAAGCGCTTCTAGGATACATACAGTGAACTGTGTGGGGAGTGTGGAACCTACTCAAACTGTCACACATATCGTATCAACTGGTAGCACACAAACAGGGAGTGGTTTTCCTCTACTTCATCCCCTTGTTTCTCGCTAAATCTCATTCTGTTGTATTTTTATTTTATTTAGTTCTATTCTTTGTATTGACAATTTTTTTATAGTTACAAAGTTGGAATTTCATTCATCGAAATCCTATTTATGGGGGGGGCTTTCTCTTTACTCCTTCTAATACAATTATATAAACAAAAGAAGACTAATTTTCTTTAAATTCAAATTTAACATATCTGACCTAATATAAATATAATGTAGTGTGGGGGGGGGGGATAAGTACCTACCTACCTACTAGGGTCCAAGTAGGAAAGACAAAAAATAGAGAATATTTTTTTCAAAAATATTTAATTTTGATTGCGCCTTGATTATACTGCCATCAATTAAAACTGATAAAAACTGGTATTTGGGACAATGATCGCATTATATTTTCTATAAATATGGAGCGATAATACTATCTACGATAGGTACATTTAGTTTTGTATATTCAGACGATGAATTTCCGCTTAGCTACTATCGAATCATCAAAAATTTTTAGTTTGTGCAAGCATTCAAAGTTTTTTTATTTTTTATTTATTTGAAAACTTACAACTGCTGGTACACGCTTGCGTAACCAGCAACAAATAAATGAGATGACTCACAATAATGGTTAAGGAGAAATCACCCAATGGTGACTCTCCACACTATCTCGCTGCTCACACTTATAAGAGATCACGAGGCCACTGCCGCCTCAGTCATCGAGGAAGTTATAATAGAGGTGTTGAGGAGAGAAATTGGATTTGATTGAATAAACGAGATATGAAGACACTATTATAATGTAGCTATAAGTTTACACAAACTGCACTGGACGTTATAATGAAACTGATAGAATAAAAGATGGGGGTAGAGATATGACACGATGCGATGTATGGTTGAATTTGATAGATATCCTCTAGATAGATTCTACTGGCTTATATACACAGGTTCTCCCACTCTAGCCTGCCTAAGTCAGAGAGTTGTCTCCGTTAACCAGAGAGAGCCTCTCTTCTCTCTGCTGGATGCCATTACAAAGGTTATCTGGAATGGGTGCTGAGGAAATCGATGAATTAATGGTTTGTGATGATGGGGAGACGGATATGAAATTTACGATAACATATTTGGACAAGGTCACTTATAAATGGAATCTGGAGATCAGAATGGATTGACAGGTTAGAAACGTAAAACGGAGCATTGTTTAGACAACGGAGTATTTTGGATTCTGGGGTTTGGAAGGCGGTGGATGTTGGAACGCCGCTTGGTTGAATCCCATAACTTCAAATTGGCCTTCAAAGTTAAAATTAAAATGGTGTTTTTATGTGTGAAAAGCTAAAGTTTCTTCAACAGTTATTACTTTGTAATCCAGAGGTTGAATATCTTTAGTAAAAAACAAATCGTATATACAGACAGATGAAACTGACGTATTACAAACCTTTGCAAGGCTTCCAAACATGGACAGGCTTCACAGCATTCATCCTTATGGATGAGCTCAGTTGGTTTTCGGCAGTCCAAAATGCTCATCGGGGGTCCGGACAAGGCCATTAGTGGAGACATTGCTGTGTTTTTCACGGAGTAGTCTCAGGCATCTGGTTGGATCTCTTACTGGACATTGTGGATTAAGGAGACATCTCTACGTAGGAAACACCCATCCATCTTATGATTGCTTGGGTTGTGAGGATATTAGGTTCAGGACCTTTGGTCGGAATAGGATGTCTGTGGAAGAGCTTAGGCTATTTCAGCTTAAAGTTATTGTCCGATTTATTCGGACTGCGGTGAATCTTAGATGGATTAGATCCGGTCTGGATTTTTGTTATAGACCCGGCTTGTTGTTGTTTTTCTTGGGGTGGCTATATGGGCCCAGTGAGGCTTTGTATAGCGTAGGGTTTCCCTCCCCACAGACAAATAGTAATAACCTTTGCAAAATACTGCCTCCTATTTGGTCATGATTTAAAACATTTATACTTAGTTCCTAGTTCTTCAGTAAATAAAACACTTCCGTTTACTCATTAACTGGGCAAAAATTTAAAAACAAAAAAAAAATCAAAGCAATTAACTAGGAATTTATAATAATACTGCCATTATTATGGCTTGAAACTTTAATTACTTTTTTATTTACACGTCAGATTAACGTTTGTTATTGAAATTTACAGAAGAAGTGGATGAGAATAGGGTCACAGAAACCATAAACATTACCGGGAGCGGCAGCTGGAAACCAACTAGACAATAAATCATGTAACAATAAAAAATAAGTCGTGATATGTGTACTGATAAGGGGTAGTATAAACAAGACGAATGAAATGATTGAATAACACACCAATTGCGGCTTTATTTGTAAGCACCGAGTTTTTTATATAATAAAATAATTAAAAGTCGGCTAAATCTGAGTGAACAAAAGAATTTTGTTAAAATAGAGAACATGTTTTCTTGAAAAGAGACCTGCTAGAAACCATACTACCTACGGTATGTAGAAAAGCAATTGTTTTACACAAGTTCCAAGTAAATTCTATTTGTTAACTGATAAAGAATAACAACAACACTACTGGTGGGGTTTCTGAGCCAGCCAACTTTACGAACTAATTTTACAGAAAGGCAATTCGTTTAATAGCAACAGGGGAGTAAAAGGGAACCCAACAGTTTGTTTCGCTGGCAAAACACTGAGGGAAACATCGTCTAAAATGTTTAGGTAAATTAAACATTTATCTATATTTACTTTTATATTATATAATATTTATTGAGTAATAAAACTTGGCCACTTCCATGTCCCCAGTGGAAAGTAGAGTTTATTACCGACAATAGATTTAAAGTGAATTTTCTTTTAATTAAATGAAGGACCGGTTTTACCAACTAATTAATTTTGAAAACTATTATAATTTTTTTTATTACGGTAAATTTTAATTAAGATGGGAAATAAAAGTTATATGAATCATTCTATAAAATTCTTTAAATATTCCTTTTAAAAACGAGTTCTTCTAATGCTAATTTTAGGCATTTTTATTCATTATCTTTGATGTATTGAAAACATTAGCTATAGGTATGTGAATACTTCATTTTGTAGTTAAGTAATAAAAAAAATATTAATCATTTAATCAAAACAGGTCTTATGATCATTTAACTTATTGCTCAAAAATCCAGAAGTCCAGGATAAAGTTGGTTTAGAAGCGATTGGACTTGGTTCACATTTTTTGGCGTTTTATTTTTTTTTTTTTCTTGAGTTCGCTCAGGATCACCGCAAATGGTTACCTTTTTTAGCTAACGGGGCTAAATGCTTGATTTATAACTTTAGGCATAAAATAATGATGTGAATTTCTTCGAAGTTCATATTATATCCAATGTTAAACCAATTAAAATTATATCCGATAAATGGCATCAATCATGCATGAATTTCTATTTTCTTATTATTAACATCTTCCGTTTTATTATTTATTTAATTACATTTTTATAATTAAAATTGTTTTTTTGAGAAATTTATTATGTAATTCATTCTTAAGATTGCTACTGTTTAAGGATTTAGAAATCAGGGGTAAAACCGTCTTGTATTCAGAAGGTACTTCATTAAGTATTTAGAAAAAAAAAATTGTAGATACAAATTAGTAAGAGTCTGGTTCAAAAATAGAAAAGAGTGCTGAAGGACGCATTAATCGTAGAAAATGACTGAATGAAATAAATAAGAAAAAAGAATTGTGTAAAAAAGAAGACGTCATTCAGTGATAAAGAGTGGGAGCAGAAGACAAAGAGAAGTGCAGAATAATAATAAAAAAAAAAAAAAGTAAAAAAGAGAGGCTATAAGATGTTTCCCCCTTATATTCACAAAGCTTCTTCATGCTAGCAAAGTGGGAGAGAGAGAGACAGATAGAATGAGAGAGAGGGGGGAAATAAGGACAAAGTGGCCGCTTATAATGATGATCATCATAATCATCTGTAGGAGAGGGGGTTCATCTTTAACATTAAGACAGGGTGTTAGCTGTACTTTCTTTGGCGCACAGTTTATAAAACCTAATGACATTTACTTTCATTTTAATAATTTTTTACTATGAGCAATACCACAAGGAGCAATTATTAGTCCCATCCTTTTCAACCTCTACTGCTCTGACATATCTGAACTTACTTCAATGACTTTAGCTATATATACGGACGATACAATGTTAGCTTGTTCCAACACAGACAATTATAAAAGCATCACTAACCAACAGACATCAATTAAATATTTTATCAAACTGTTTCGTAAAATGGAAACTGAAATTAAATCCTTCCAAAATAGAAGCAAAAATCTTCGCTTTTAGGAGGTTTTGAATTCATTTACTCCAAATTAACCTCCACTAAAAAGACCAAGGAATGCGCTATCTTGAGTAATCCTTCCTACTTACGAGACTTACCTGGAAACTACATATCAACACTAAACTGCAAAAAGCATACATACATCCAACTGAAACAACAATTACACTCAAACATTCCTGTAAACATGCTTTTTGCTGGCAATAATATCTTACGACCAAAGAAATACATCTCTAATGGTGGAGACCAGTTCGAGCAAGATCTGTAATTAATGAGGAGTAAAATTTATAATAAAATAGTACTTTTCTTCTTATTCAGTCAAAAAAAAAAACCGTCATATGATCATTTTGATATTTCTTATAGGAATCATGTTTTCATTCATAACTTGTAAAAAATATCGCTCAAAGAAAAAAACCGTTTAAGTAAATTTTTCTTACAAAAAAAAAAATAGAGGAATGTAGTTCTTAAATAAAAACCACACCTTACCGCATTTGAAAAAATGAAGTTGGTGCCAGGTATCTCGCTTCTCGAAGCCACCAAAACAAATTTGCAAATTAAATTTGGATTTCTAACAAAAAAAAAAAAAACTACGGGGTCACGTATTTTTATAGTTTTTTTTTTTTTTTTCTAGCTATCTTAGTTTTCGATAAAAAGTCATTATCCATATACCCTGGAACACCCTGTTATATGCGGTATTATGTTAGTTATGAGTTGATTACGATATCATCTCTAAAGTCTCTTTATTTATTCCTATAATATGAAATAACGAAAGTGCGCACTTCTGCACCACTTTAGCTTATTTGAAATCCAAAGTTTTGTTTAAACAAAATTGTATTTTAATGTAGGAACTAGTTTTTCGTGAACCACCTCTTCCATTCGAACAACACGGCGTGCTGCCACTGTTTGAAGTACGTTTTTTTTTTTTTTTTTTTTAAAAGTGACATTATTTTTTTATGTTATCAGATATTTCCTTTGATAAAATAAACAAAAAAACATTTTATTAATTGATCATGTGAAAAGAAAGAAATAATAAAAGAAGAATTTTACGATAATCAGCAAAGATAAAATATAACAAAGAGGTTAAATGTAAATCAGAGGTAATGTTATAAACATATCACATTTACATAAAATAGTTGTTCCGTTTTTGTTTGTTTTTTTTTTTTGTACTCACTCATCGTAAAATTCCAAAGAAAGGCTGATAAGATCATCTGGTGAGTAAATAAGTCTGTCAAGACCAACTCCACGACATTCCGGTTCTAAATGTTCATCTGGAAAAAAAAAATAAAAATAAATAAATAAATAAATCAAAATAAATGCGATGTTTTATTATTATTATTATTATATACAAAGATGATAAAAATAAATAAAAAGTGATTTATTTATTTATTTATTTACTAGAATAATGTATTTGTAATGGAAAACATATGTAAATGAGATTTTGGTCAAAATAAGATGGGAAAAACTTTTTCTCACAATAATGCTTAATAAAGAATAAATAAAATAAAATAAAATAAATAATTATCATAATAATAAAGAAAATAAAAAAAAAAATATTAAAAAAAAAATAAAAAAATACTTACAAGACCGAATTCAAAGAATTATGAAACTGTCATGGATGATTACTTTGTATAATGTATATATAAAAAGGACAGTATTAACTCCCTTGAGGGCTGGTAAAGGTTTTTTTTTTTTTTTTTTTTTTATAGAGCTCCCATCCACCTTAACAGAGAAGTAAAACTTTTTGATACCTACCTTAACCTGTTAAAAAGTTAGCTTTCCCTGTTTTTGAGGTTTATATTGTAATTTTTTTTTTTTTGTTATATATATATATATATACATTTTATTTTTGGCTTTGTAATGTAGTAGACAACGTGAACTGAATGTATATGATGGACTAACATAACATTATGAAACTTTTAATAAGTTAGTTATAAAAGTCTTTAAAACGTTGTTGTATTTTGTTAATGACAATTTAATATTAGTGTGAGGTAGGTATTATATAAAAAAACAAATGCAATGCTACTAAGTATATAAAACAATTTAACTGGGATGATTATTTATTGTTTGAAGTCATTAATAAAAAAAATAATAATAATAGTTTCTAACTATAATATTAAATTTAAATGGTGACTGTCAGGTTTACACACACTTGCACTAAGTACGCTAGAAAATGTACCGACATTGGAAACCTCGATTGGATAACTAGTTTTGTGATGTCATGGAATCTAAAGGTGAAGCCAAATTTTTTTTTTTTTATAGGATTTAGGATAGGTTTTCAGCTCATTTTAGTTTAAAAATCCCGCATGATATATCATTTGGGAGACAAGGGTTGTGGGAGAAATGCCGGAAGGACATACGCAGGAGTGCCTCCAGGATAAAAGATTCATCAAAGGATCCAAAGCAGGGGGTTCCAGTTTCAGATTACCTCCTGTCCCTTAGTAGGATAAGACTGAGGGACCTTGGTGGGTGTAGTGACTGGACACACTTACAAGGCATAACATAAGAAGGACGTCTAGTCCTATATGTCCAGAACTGTGATGATGGAGTTAGGGAAACGCTGTATCACTACTTATGTCAATGTCGCCGTTTCGCTGTACTAGGTTTCTTGTATTTGGGAGGGTACCACTCTTGCAAAATTGCCTTGGGTGAGTTTGAGTTGAAGGATGTCTTGGAATATTGCAGATTCACCGGTAGACTATCGCCGGGGGAGGTTAATTAGGGGGATGAATTAGGGGGAAGTTGGGGGATAAAATCCATATAGGCTCAGGTACCAAGCCAATAGGCATCCAGGTAACCAATCAGGTAACAAAAACTTGATTGAATAACTAGTTTTGTGATGTCATGGAATCTAAAGGTGAAGCCAAATTTTTTTGTAGGGATTTAGGATAGGTTTTGAGCTCATTTTAGTTTAACAATCCCGCTTGATATATCACTTGGAAGACGAGGGTTTTGGAGAAATGCTGGGAGGACACGCAGGAATGGCCTCCAGGCTAAAAGATTCATCAAAGGAACCAAGCAAGGAGTTTCAGATTACCTCCTCTTGTCCCTTAGTAGGATAAGACTGAGGGACCTTGGTGGGTGTAGTGACTGGACACACACGGGTGTCTAGTCATTTGCATAACATAAGAAGGACGTCTAGTCCTATATGTCCAGAACTGTGATGATGGAGTTAGGAAAACGCTGTATCACTACTTATGTGAGTGTCGCCGTTTCACTGGTTCTAGGTTTCTTGTATTTGGGAGGTTACCACTCACGCGGGATTACCTGGCGGGTGAGTTGGAGTTGTAGGATGTCTTGGGATATTGCAGATTGACCGGTAGACTACCGGAGGAGATTAATTAGGGGGATGAATTGGGGCGGGTGGAATGGGGGGATAAAAGCCATATAGGCATAGGCTCAGGTCCCAAGCCAATAGGCACCCAGGTTTCAATAATAATAATAATAATAATAATAATAATAATCATAATATATTATTTATTCCTTTTAAGGTGGAGAAAAGTATCAGGTCTGAAAACACTAACACGACTATTTCTTACTGTAATTCCCCCATTAGTATAACTGACAAAGTTTCTTCCAAATTCGAAATTCTATAAAAAAATATTGAGTAGTAATCAATAATGCACAAGTGAGAAAAAAGGATCTTATAATGCAATACAGAATGCGTGGCGTCATATCTCCCTCCCAAAATAATTTGCCTCGAAAAATATATCAAACAAAAGTAATAAGTCTTTTCTAATGGATAATTAGTTACACTATGTTTAAAGAAATCTTTTAAACTGTTAAACCGACATAATCGCGTTGGATGTTGGGTGTAGCTTGAAGTGCGTTATGGCTAATTAGGAACTGTTGCTGGTTCTAACTGTGGTGAGCTAGTTGTATGGGGCTAACTTGGTGATCAGCCTTTGCCAAAATTTTTTGGCAGAGAGTACGCTGAAACAGTTGATTGCCTTATTACAACCTGTTTCTAGAAAACTTTTTGAAAGTTATGTTATAGATTTCTGAATAATGTTAAACTCTTGAACTAGATGATTATGAATGGTAAAATGATGACATAGGAACTGACACTATTCACAATTTATATTATAAGATTTACTAGTGAGAAGAGCAGAGTAAATACTAGTGACCGAACAAAGAGTGATAACGTTTGAATTAAGCGTGATGAATGTAGAATGGTGTAGCGTTGGCTTATGTTAATCATCTGAAGAGCGATGTGGCTGGCTAGTTAGAACTCTTGCTTGTTCTAACGATGAATTAACTATTAGTGAATATTTCAAGATTTATCTTGAAACTTGTTGACTCTCCAAAGTTATTCTGGCGACTGTTGTCCAACCCTCAGATGACCATTTCTTTTTATTTCTATGTCTAGAGACAGCTTAATGGGATAATTGGATGCCCAAATCGAAACTCATTCGCGAATAAAATTGCAGAGGGTCTAGTTACCAAAGGGGATGCTAGTTGAAGAGGGCTTGGATACGGCCTCAATACGGCTTCTAATGGAACTACTGAGTCCAGCTTTTATGTACCGAATTTGCTGGCTTATTTTCAAAATAGTTGTTTTTTTATTCTGATTACTTGTTTGCACTCATTCAAATGTTGGTTTATTTTATCAAGTATTACTTGCTAACCTTTCAAAGTTGATCTTGGAAATTGCTAAAGCCACTAGGTTTGCAAGCATTTTATTCCATGTCTCCTTGCTCTTAATGGAAGCTAGAGACAGCTTTTAGGGGAAGCTAAGCTCTCAAAGTTATAGCCTAATTCATTCATACGGTGCAAAGGACAAGTTGAAGTACGCTTGGACTTGATGCTAGCGCTTGCTATGGCTGGTATTGACAACACTAATCCAGCGTTTGTGTAACGAATTTTCTCAACAAGGGCTAGTTTCCATTATAAGTTACTTCTGGTTCGCCAACAACATTTCATATATTGAGCTGTTCTTAAAAATAAGCATTTCCGTTGAAAACTCAATTCGAAATATTTATAGGGATTCCTTTCTAAGAGAGAAATAAAAATTAAATTACTAGTTTGTAAATGCGTGAGATAAACAGAAATAAAGATACTCAAAAAAATGCTACTAGAAACATAAACCCGTATACACATATTTTACAAGCCATAAAAGTCCGACAATGAAATGAGATTTAGGATTTCTTTCCTCTTTCAAGACCATATCCGATTCTCGTTTATCTAGTATTACTATAGCGCCAAGTATATACTCCAAGCAGACAGGGGGTGGTAGCTAACTGTACGAGTATAGTAAATCAATGTTTATATGTGTAGAGAAAGTCCACCAATTCGAGCAAAAAAAGAAAAGTCAGATAATACGTTTTAACGTACTACCATACTTACATACTTATTTATTAATATAATTTTAATCAAAATACCCTTCCAGATTTTTATTTGAGTTCTGTCTTAAATAAAACTGAGTTTTCCCCTTAAATCTTTATAGATACTTCTTTAAAAAAGCTTTGCTCATTCCTTTCTAACATTGTCTGTTTTGTGAGTCTCTTTGTGATGCTAATTCTATAATTGTGTTTTTCATGAATTTGGCTGATTGAGATCTCCATGAAACTTGATTCTTTTATTACACGATTGAAACTTCAATCTTTACTATGTTGCCTAAGACTGAACTGAAAACGAAAGAAACTTCTAATCGCAGTGTTTAAATATTTAATATCACCTTATATAGAATATATTCTTGTATAGAACATAACCTTGCAGTAACCTCCCGCACATACAAATCAACAAACCAACAAGTGTGACAGAAACACTGTTGAAGTAAACTCTCTAATGAATTTGGTGAATTTGCTGTGACGATGGATGAAAATCCGAAACCGGTCAGGAACAAAAGAAATATATGCATGCTACGACGAACAAAATACCAGATTTAAAATATCTTTTTTAATTTTTTGAATAAAGACACATGAGGCTCTCATTAGGTTCATTGAAGCAAAGAAGTGACTGCTCCCAAAATTTCTTTTTTTTGTTTCTTTTTTTTTTTTGGGGAATGGAGTCAAAAAGCAACAGTAAGTCAAAAAGATAAAGTAAATACATCTTTTGTGGAGTCATAATTTGTATCCTCGTTTCAAAATAAAAAAAGTGTGCAATTTATTATTTATTATTAAATTTATTTTATTTATTATTTAAAGAAATATATTTGTTTATGTTAATAGAGTCATATTAAATAAACTAGCTAAACCCGGCCACGCTTAGCTGTGGCTCAGTCTGATTTTAATTATTACGGAAAGAAGTATTATAGTTAACATAGACTCAGCAAGAAAACACATCATTCAATTCAATACCCTACTTTGCGTTGCTGTGAACTGAAAGGAAAGAAAGAAAAAAATGTTTTAAACTAAAAGAATGTTTTGAAGAACTGAATGCGCTGTTCTACCTCCTTCCATCAATGTAGCAGCATTATTTGAAGAAGCAAGTGCTAACGCAATATGACCATTTTAACCAGAATTTTAGCCAGGATGAAGGAAATTAAGAACGTTTTTCCAGTTCCACCTGGAGCGTCCAAAAAGTAAATCCACCGGATTGGTTGGTCACAGCTTGTATGATGGTATCAAATGCTATCTTTTGTTCTTGAAGGAGTTTTCAGTGTACTTCCTTGGACGAATAGCTGTAAGTCATTTCTGGTGTATGATTGCTCTCTAATCAGTTCTCTCTCGAATGTTGCATTGATAGACCTATTCGATATTGTTACTCTCAATAGTGCCAACAACTTGCCACATATTGCAAGACAAAGATCCTCAATGAAGATTAGCGCTTCATTGTAAATTTCTTCTGTGAAATCCAAGCCATGATTGCTTTACTTGACGTATTCTGTGCAGAATATTTGGCAGAGACCACGCCATGATCGCAACGCGTCTGCGTCTGTTCATTTCTGCCAAACTCACGAAAAGCTCGGAATTTTCCGTTTCCATGGGAACGTCGGAATAAAAAGTTTATATAAACACTCATATATAGAAATGTAACGTTGTGTAAAAATTTCAGGTCAATCCATCGACAATTTTTCGAGTTTAGCGGTCACAAACATACGGATGCTGAATTTTTATATATATAGATTTTGATAATATGTTTATAATTGTTTGAAGTTTGAAAAAAATGAAGAGGTTATTATTATTATTAATTTTTCTATAGTTTTAAAAAAACTCGATTTTTTTCTTTAAAAAAAATAATATTTTTGAGTTTCTAATTTGAATATGAATTTTGAGTAAAATGATGTTTTTCATTAGAAATTGGGGTTCTTAAGAAAAAGTAATAACAAGAGAAAATAAGAGATCTGGTATAACCGTAAATAAGAATATAAGAGAAGAAAATAATCGAGTGAAATATGATAACTGAAACTTGAGATTATTTTCTTAATTAAGGCACGTCACAGCATCAGAGGTGTTTGGCGTCCGGAGCCTTATCAGTGCATTGCCGGCCTTCGGGCAATGTTCTCTCGTTATATAGACAACATTGCCATTGAGTGCAGAGGCTTTAGGGCGGGAAAATCTAAGGGTAGCACTGCTGGACTTGAACCCAGGACCTTCGCGTTCCAAATTCTGTACGCTAACGCTGAGCTAATCTCGCTTCTTGGAATTTTTTGTTTGAATACAGCACATCAATAATGTTGTTTGGAAATTGCAACATCTTTTCTTCCAGCGAGTATAATATATAATATAAGAATTTAAGAATATTTCGGAATGTAATAAAGAAAGAATTAAAATTCCATTCTTCTTGTATTATGAAAATAATTGTTAATAATTATAACGAGATGTTTATTACGGCAATGGCCAAAGGAGTTTTTTTAAAGTAAAAAGAATACAATGTTGCTCTATATTTCGAGCACAGAGTTCTTCCTGAAATTTTAAGGCCTGACGATTTGGAACGAAACCATGTTAATAATTATTATTTATACGGGGCACTACCAGATGTCTATTATCTAATACGATATTTTAATATAAAATTTAAAAATATTTTCATTCGATTTAATTTAATACCCAACATTAAAATTAATAACTTATTCAATTGGTGCATTATGAATTATATCAATAGAACATTCTGAATTAGGTTATTCAAACTATAGCTGATTCAATTTCTTAACATTAAGTTGAATATATGAGTATTATGCTTATTCAGTTTTCTTAACTATTTTCCTTGTGTATTAGTCGGTGAGCAGGCCTACTGCGTATATCTCTCGTGTTTACGTTGGGCCAGCCAGCCCTGACATTATGAATACATGGGCGAATGGCCAATGGCTGTGAATAAGGCAGTCAAATAATTAGTTGTAGAAATTTTAAAAAGTTTAATAAATTCCACATATTTAATTTATAATCTACCCTGTAATATGTACATCTTTGGGAGAATTAATAAATATAAATTGTATCAAAGTGTATCCTTGATAAATATTTTATGATTGTAAAATAGGGAATTTTTCCAATGTAAATATTTATAAAGTTGGTTTTTTTTTAAGGTTGGAAGGCACAAAAGAAATAGTTAGTTGAGTCAGAGATGTCTGGCCTACCCCTATCATTACATTTATTTAGGACAAAGGGAATTTCCCTCTTAACTTACTTATTTTACTTTCTCCGGGGTGGTGGTAGAATATATAAGGTAGAAAATATATGGTAGAATATATCGTTTTAGGGAAGGGAGTTCATTTCAAAATTTATACCGTAAAAGGAATGAAATCTGTGATTAGAAAAAGCCATGTACAGTTAGTGAGTGGTGGAAGTGCCCCCAAGAAACCCAACCTTTCTTCAAGTCAGAACATATGAAAAAAAAATCTGGTGTGAAACACTCATACAACTTTCTCTTACTCCCATTATCAAAATTATAATTGACAAATTTTATAGTTATGCACCAAATTAATTCAAATACGACGAAAACTGAATAAACCGTTCAGTAAAAGCCTACTTCCGGTTAATTAATTTCCTAGAAACTCTGAATTTTGGCCATCCATTTATTTCTGTTTAATTTTGTTTACACTTTAGAGAAAAACATAATCCCTTCCCTAAAAGTGCCATTAAATGAATTTTCCCAGAAAAATGTTTTAAATAAAAGTTGTAGCTCTTTGTATGTGAGGTTGATATAGCAAGTTTGAAGAAAATCGTCCAAGCCATGTTTGATAAAATCGCGAAAAAGTGGAAAAAATCATTTAGTAAAGTACTAAAGTAAATGCACTTCCGGTCATCCGATTTTTATCAAACTCGGAATTTCAACAACATATTTAATTCTAATTAACATTATTTAGATGATAGAATTGTTTAATAAACTGAAATAGCACTTTAGATGAAAACCTAACCCCACCCCTCCCTCATAACTGCCCTTAAATGAATTTTCCCAGAGAAATGTTTCACATAAAAGTTGTAGCTCTTTGTATGTATAGTTGATGTACCGAGTCTAAAGAAAATCGCAAAAAAGTAAAAAAAAACTAAGCAAATAAAGTGGCACTTTCGGTCAAGGAATTTTGGCAGGATGACCCACTGTCAGATGCCATGGTGATACCTAAACGGATATCAAGTTTCAACTTTCTCGATTTTTCGTTTTGAAGCTATGCTGTTCGTACATACATACATACATACATACACACACACACACACACACACACACAGACCATTTGCTAAAAAACACTTTTTTGGACTCAGGGGACCTCAAAACGGATATTTCCGGTGATAACTCGATATCGAAAATTTGACACGATTACAATACTTCCTCTTACTAGCAGTAAGAGAAAGTAATATGTAAGTTTTATAAAAAGCAGTTTCTCCTAAATGACAAGACAGTTACGTTGTTATAGCTCAATATTGTATTTATTAATTTTTGACATATACTTTTTATTTTAATTATATATTTTTTGAATCTATATCTTTAATTGTTTTATCATCCTCTCCAACTTCTGTATAAACACAGACCTGACGAGATCCCTTTAGAGAAGATTTCAAATATGAATTATAATAATTAATATTAATTAACATATTTAATTTAAACCCTCCCTCCAATACCAATCATGTTACAACCTATAAGAAATTATTTGCATATCTAAAAAATAAGTTCGAGGGAAATTAATTAATGAATAGGAAGATTTCTTCATTTCTCATATTTTATTAACATAAATCTGCAGCTCACATTCTATCCAACCACATACCACATAAGAATCATATTCTCTTTATAAAAAAAAAACAGATTATTAAAGATTAATTTTTTTGAATCAAAAAGCCAAGTCTCATTCTTAATATACCTATATACCTTCTGATATCTTTAAAAACGTTCATGTATTTTTATAAAGAAATGTATTTAAAATCATTTAAGCAGAATAATATTAAATATTAAAGAAAAAACAAAAAAAAACATTACCTCTGTGTGGATAATTTTTATAGAAATCTCTTCGCCTTTGCATTTCATTATGAAACAGGCCTGGCACTAGTTTGTATACAATGTCTTGCAATGTTTTGTCTGGTCTGAAATAAAAAAAATATATATTTAATTAAAAATAATTCAAAGAAAATCGATACATAATGAACAAAACATTTAATAAGGATTGCAATATTTAATTAAAATTTTGCATATAATCTTTGAGGTCCATTTTTTTTTTGCTTTTTTTTAAGCAAGTTGATATTTTATGCAATTTTTACATTCATTTTTTTTTTGTTAACCAGTTATTGGAATTTCCTGAATCCAAAAAAGTGATGTTTTAGTTAACTGGTTTGTGTTTTTCGTCAGCATACTTAAACAAACGGAAAAGCGCAGAAAAATTCTAGATATTTCATTAAAGTTCTACCACAGAGCACCGGATAATAAGATTTCCTGTCAATGGAATCGACTGGAAATACCACCATTTTATTGAAAAACATGATGCACTAACTATAAAAAAAGATATAATGTTTATATTGTCAAAATTCCGTGAGGTTTCGACAAATAAGTAAAATGAATTCTTGCCAATAAGTTTCGATAAATTTATTATCTTCTTCAAGGCATCATTACATTTTGCACACAAAGAGTGTGAAACTAAGTCTCTGTACGAGTCTGTGTTGGCACACTGTCTGAAAAACGCATCCTGAAGATGGGCGAACGCCCGAAACCGGTCGATGACCACAAAATGAAGCAGGCTACCACGGAAAATGTCTCTGATCACATTTTTGCCTTGAAAAAAAATAGGTAATAAATTAATTTATCGAAACGTAGGCTAAAGAATTCAACCTTTTTTTTTTATTTATTTATTTTTGGCCGAAGCTCAAGAATTTTAACAATATATACTCAAACGGATGTGATTTGGAAGTGCGAGCAAGGAACAGCCAAGGGAAGAAGGCAACCAGAATACTTCATTCCATTCTATGGAACAACTGCAACTCCAAAGAAGATAAAAAGAGAATTTTCTCGTCCATTGTAGCGGGAATACTAATGTATGGTTCTGAAACATGGACAACCTACAAAAAAAAAGCTATCTCGAAGGTGAAAGCAGTTGAGATGAACTTTTAGGAGACGAGATGCATTAAGAAGACGAGAGGTGATCTAGTGAGAAATGAAGATTATAAAGAAGGAAATATAAATAAGTGAAACCATCGATCAGCGAATTACCAAGAAAAAAATTAAAATGGTATGAACATCTTCGCAGAATTTCTCCACAAAAATGGCCTGAGAGAATTGGAAAGTGGATTCCTCCTGGTAGGAGAAGATAGGGCAGACCAGCACGTAGATGGGAGGACGATATACAAAAAGAAATGGCAGGAAGTTTGGAAGATTGGAATGATAGGGAGCTTTGGGGAGACATGACTTGAGGCAAACCGAAAGGGAGATGCGCCGTGAAAGTAAAGTAAGTATACTCCAGCGGCTGATAAACCACCAAATTATTTTTTATTTGAAACTTTTTTGGAAAAGTCCCTTTTTGAGGGCTTTTTTTTTTGGTAGAGGAATGATATACTACCATTTGGTTTCAGGTGTGTAGTGTGCAACCCAAGTTTTATCTGCAGTAATGATGGAGCGGAGAAATTCATCGCCATGGAGTTGGTAGCGTCTCAAAAACTCTTGCCCGGCCTCCACTCGATTCAACTTGTGTTGGTCTGTCAGCTGTTTTGGGACCCACCTCGCGGACAGTTTTCGATATCCGAAGGTTTCTGTGATAGTTTCATGTAGCAGAGATCTGGAGATTTGCGGAAACATCGCAGAAAGTTCATCCACAGTCAATCTGCGATCGTCACGGAAAGCATTTTCGATTTTTTCCACAATTTCGTCAGTCACAATTGAAGGTCTTCCGTTACTCTGATCATCATGCACAGACGTATGACCGTTTTTAAACTCGCGACACCACTTGAATACACTCGTACGATTCATAGCTTTATCACCATATGCAGTTTTTACCTCATTATAAACCTCAACCGGAGTTTTTCCCTTCCAAAAGATATAACGGATGACGCCGTGTATTTCACACTTGGCGGGAGATTGGATTGACATTTTTCACGAAACGTATTGTCGCGTCGACAGATCTCAACGTACTGACCTCGAACCGGTCTCGTTGCGGAGGGAAGGAATCAGGCTACACGACAGTGTAGCCAACATATCGAAAACAAAATCCCTCCGGCCGTGAGAGCCTCAGTGCACTTACTTACTGGACATGCCTCGTAGTACGCTTTCTTCTAAAGTGCCATTTCCATATATTAACCAATCTTATCATCAACTATCCGATCTTAATAAGAATCAAACGTGTTACACCAAAATTCTGGAGTTTGAGAAAATATGTTGACCGGATGTATTTAATAAACTTTTTTATTTTTGGTTGTGGTGGTTAGTTCCGCCAAGCTGGAAAGCGTCAGAGACATTTTCCGTGATAGTCTGCTTCTTTTTTGTGATCATCGACCGGTTGTGGGGCGTTCGCCCATCTTCAGGATGCGTTTATCAAGCAGTATGATATGTAGTGGAAGGACCTAATCGAAAAATAATAGTTTTTAAAAATAATTTAGAATATTTTATAATTATCTCAAATTAAGAAAAAGATTGACATTCCATTGCAAAAGGGCTAGCCAGGTATACAAGTCCAGTTACTGGTGCGGTGCAAGAACAATTATGGCATTGTACTACCCCTTTTTCTCACAGGGGAGGAATTGAAGAAACAAAGAGGAGAGATATTTTAAGACAGACGAGTGCTACAAATCAAGGTGAAAGCATCAGACCAGTATCCTATACCAGTATCAAGTTATAAGTGAAAACACAAGAGTTTGGCATTTAATCTAGATTAATTATTTGATTTATACTTAATCGCTGTGATATTATAAAGCTATTTAAATTCAGTTAGAAAATATATTTATTTTATAATCAGTGGTGCTTTCTTGATTATATTCTTATATTCTATCTCAAACAAACACAAACCCTTTTCGCTAAAACGCTCACGCCACAAGCTACCTATACACACATCACACCAAAACATTACAGATAATACAGAGTTGCACAAAGTAAATTCAGTTTCACACTCAACTAAATTTTTTCTGTGCAAATCTATGTTATCACACTGTTTGACAAAAGCATCCTGAAGATGGGCGAACGCCCCAAAACCGGTCAATGTCCACAAAAAAGAAGCAGGCTATCACGGAAAATGTCTCTTGATTTTTTTTTTTTTTTAAGTTTTACTATGATTTTATTGATAAAGATCAAAATGTAGACCTATCAAATTTGTTTGAAACAGTTTTCTGTGTAATAAATTTCAGGGCAGCTTTGGAAGAGTTCAAATGTCTGCAACTTATGCTTTCTTCAAGTGTCGTTATTAGGTTATGTTCTCTCCAAAGCTATTTGTTTAATATGGATGCCAATTATGTTTATTAAAACATTGTTTAAAAAGTTTTAAGGAAATGTGTCTATTAGAACTATGTAAATTACAGCGAGAGAAATTCGAGTTTCATATAAAAATTTTTTTTTTTAATATTTTATTAAATTTTTCTGATTAATGTAGAACTAAAAAAATAAAAATTCTTAAAAAATAAAGGGAAAATAGAAAATGAATCATTTCTGAAAAAAAATCCTTCGATTAGGTAAATGAAGGGAATACAAAAGGGAACGACCCTGTAATAAGTTTGGGCCTGTGAGTGAAAGTATGAATTTCTATAGTTATTAAGGAAAAGTATTTTGAAGAAAAGTTCGAAGAACGATGAAGAAAAACTCTTTTAACAACAAGGAAATTACAACGGTACAAAAATAAATCATCGGTTAAGTGAATGAATGATTAAAAAAAGAAGCAATAAAAAAAAAATAAATAAAGGAGGCTTTTTTATTAGAGCGAGAAGTGAGATAAAGTGAATGATTAATACGGAATCATTAGGAGAATGGGTGATTGCAGAATAAAGACTTGAGACCTCCTATTGGAGTAAGCCAACGTTCTTCAACTTATATTTGGTTCATTTTTTTTTTTTCTTAGCGACCTCGGAAAGTTAAAAACCCTATGGCGCCTCAAGCCTATGAAGGGCCAAGGCTTGCCAGACGGCGATTTGAATAGGGGGAGGCGTGTGGTAAGCACGCCGTAGTTCCCACGCCATTTAGTTCCGGCCTTCGCTACCTAGGGCGCTACTAACTGTAACTTACCACTTTTTATCGTGATGCTGGGTCAACACCGACTTTGCCCCTACGGGAATTGAACCCTGAATTCTCACACGAAAGGGGCGAATGCGCTAACCACTAGACCAACACGTGAGGAAAGTTAAGTATATTAAAAAAAAAAAAAAAATCTAGCGTGAAACACTCATACGACTTACTCTTACTCTGATTAATAAAATTTAATCAAGATTTGTTTAATTGGGCTGACCATAAAATGTTGGTGAGGATCCTTATATGATGAGCGGCCTTATGTCAGTACCAAAAAAAAGATTGTGCATTAAATTTAAACTAACTGATAGAAAAGTGATACGTTTTTATTTTAAGCAGTAAGCATACTAAAGTTTAAAAAAATATCGTTATAACAAAATTTTCGAGGAATTTCCAAAAAAAAAACTCAACAATCCAGAGAAGATAGCGGCAGCAAATTGCAAGTAGATGGGCAATGAATTCCTAGAATTTTAATTAGTTTAAATTCTTTTTTTATTTTAATAATTAATAATTATTATTTTTTTTTTTTGAGGATTTATGCAGTGCAACCATATAGTGTATCTATTGTACCCCACCGGCACCCGCAGGTAAGCTTGCTCATCTATAGCAAGCCGCACCAAGTTGAGTTCCCTAAAGAAATCCCAGTATCTTGAAAGGTTTTAGAGTGGGTATTTCCTCCTCCTCCCCGACCTGGTAACAACCTAGGTTATTAAATCTTCTTTGGATGATGATAGTGTCGCAATCGGTGAGAAGATGTATTGGAGTTTTCTCCATCTACATGTGCCCCCATCAACTTCTAGGCCCCCAGCTTCCTGAGTCCCCTGAATCTGTAGTACTCCGTAATAAATTATTTACTCGAAAATAACATAATAACATACGAGGTGTGTAAATTAAGTAATGAGACTGATTTTTTTTCTTTTTTTTATTAAAAAAAAATTACAATTCAACATTGTCCCCTTCAAAGTAACTACATTGAGAAGCCACACAACGCTGAAGACGATTCTTCCATTCGTCATAGCAGTGCTGGAACTCGGATACTGGAATAGACTTCAGTTGGTCGGTTACGGCTGTTTGAATATTCTCCAATGTTCCAAAATGACGTCCCTTGAGGTGATTTTTCAATTTGGGGAACAAAAAAAAGTCACATGGACTCAAGTCGGGTGAATAAGGAGGCTGAGGAGCCACAGGAATGTTATTACTGGCCAAATACTCATTAATAGAAATCGCGGTGTGACACGGAGCATTGTCGTGATGCAACACCCACTTGTTTTTGATGTTTGGTCTCACACGCATGACTCTTTTTCGAAGTCTCTCAAGAACTTCTCGGTAAAAATGTTGGTTTACCATTTGGCATTGAGGCACAAATTCTTTGTGAACGATTCGTTGGCTATCAAAAAAGCAAATCAGCATGCATTTGATTTTTGACTTGCTCATTCTTGCTATTTTTGGCCTTGGAGAGGTTGAAGTGTGCCACTGCATGCTCTGACGCTTAGTTTCTGGGTCATACTCAAACACCCAAGACTCGTCTCCTGTAATAACACGTTCCAAAAAATTGGGATCGTTTTCAATTGCTCCCAAAAAGTCAAGGCTCCTTTCCTTTCTGATGTCTTTTTGCTCTTGTGAAAGATTTTTCGGAACCATTTTTGCACAAATTTTTCTCATCCACAATTCATTAGTCAAAATTTGATGAACTGTTGTGTGAGTCAAATTCAACTCTTCGCCGTTCATTCGGACTGTCAAATGACGATCTGAACGCACGAGATCGCGGATTCTGCCAACATTTTCGTCGGTTTTTGAAGATGAAGGCTTTCCGCTGCGAGGCTCGTCTTCAATTGATTCCCTTCCTTCTAAGCAAACGACTTAAAACCACCTTAAAACCTGTGCTCTCGACAAAACATAGGTCTCCATAGGCCTGGCACAGTTTTTCAAACGTTTCCGTTGCACTGTGCCCATGTCTGAAGCAAAACCTGATAGCAAGCACAAGGTTGCTCGTAATTAATGTCACTCATTTTTAAAACGCACTGAAAAAAACCTTGCTCACAAAAAAAAGTCACTACACGGACAGTGCAACAACTCTAGCATTTTCAAATTTGCACTGGACGTGTATCAGATGTTTACTTGCCCTACCACGCATGCGCCGCGTCTCCAGTGTTGCCAGATCGAACACTAGAAAATCAGTCTCATTACTTAATTTACACACCTCGTATATATATATAAAGCATATACAGTCCTATCGCTATAAAACATTATTATTCATTTATATTCCAGGGACCTTGAATTATGCCGAAAATTGTCACTATCGCAGTACTTCCTATTACTAGGACCATGAGAAAGTAAAAAAAAAAAAAAAAAAACTAAAATCCAGAATTCAGCATGTTTTGTTTACTCACTTAAAATAATGAAAGAGGAAGGAAGAAGAGAAATACTTAATAACTAATTATTAATTAAGCTGCGAAACAATGATCACCATTATTTACATTAAATTAGCACCAGTTTGATCAATCTGCCATTTTAAATGGAACGTATCTCTGAAATCCAATCCTTTTATAAAACAAGTTTTCCAGCCATTGCTTAAAAAAAAAAATCCCACCCAGATTGAGTAAACAAAGGGATGTGATTCACCCTCGTGAAAAAGAATATAAGCCTTGTGTCTGTGGCAAAAAAAAAAAAAAAAAAAACTCATGAAAATGTATAAGTTAAAATGTTAGCAAAGTATCGATTATAAATAAAGATTAACGATTCCAGCTTGGCGGTGAATATTGTGTACTAAGTTGAAACAAAATAATATTTGATAAAAATAGAAATCACTGTAAAATGGTTACTGTGAAAGAAATTGTGTTAATCAATTAAAATCTTCATCTTGTTTCTTCTTCGTTTTTTTTTTTTACAGAATTACGAAGCATGTCCAGTAAGTAAGTGTACTGAATTTTTGTAGGTTACAAAAATTTTTATTTGAACAAAAAAAATTACCTGGTTACATTAGTACTGTATGTAAGCTATTTTTCGTACATAGTCACCATTCTTCTCAATGCAGGTGGTGAATCGGGGTATTAATTTTTTGATGCCTTCCTCGAAATAGTTTCCCCGCCAACCCCTTCGTCCACTTTTCCACCTCTCCCTTAACCTCCTCGTCGGTTGAAAACCTTTTTCCACTCATGTGCAGCTTTAGGGTGGTAAAGAGATAGTAATCTGAAAGTGTTAGGTCAGGGGGATGCGCGGGATGGTTAAGGACATCCCATCTAAACGAGGCAAGCCAGTTCCTTCGTGGCGTTGGCCGTGTGTGGTCTGGCATTGTCGTGCAGCAGGCGGACTCCCTTTGTCAGCATGCCTCTCCTTTTGTTTTGAATCGCCCTCCGCAATTTTTTTAGGGTCTCACAGTAATCTTGCAGAGTTGATGGTCTCCCCTTGAGGCATATATTCAATTAAAATTATGCCAGACCCAAAACACGGAAGTCATGATTTTCTTGGCTGAAATTGTGGTTTTGAACATTTTTGGCGGAGGGTGAAGAGGTGTGATTGCCACTGTTGAGATTGCCTTTTGGTTTCAGGTGTGTAGTGTGCAATCCAAATTTTATCTCCAGTAATGATGGAGCGGAGAAATTCATCTCCATGGAGTTTGTAGCGTCTCAAAAACTCTTGCCCGACCTTGAATATTTCACACTTGGCAGGAGATTAGATTGACATTTTTCACGAAACTTATTGTCGCGTCGACAGTTCTCAACCTACTGACCTCGAACCGGTCTCGTTGCGGAGGGGAGGAATCAGGCTACACAACAGTGTAGCCAACATGTCGAAAACAAAATCCCTCCGGCCTTGAGAGCCTCAGTACACTTACTTACTGGACATGCCTCGTACTTTAAGTGTTTTAATGAATTTCAAACTCTTTCTAAAGAGATGAAAGAAATTTTATTTTAAAAAAAATAAGCAATCTTTTTTTTTTCTGGATTTTTTTTAAGGTGCATAACAGCTATGGTCCTTTGCACTTGTTTCTAATTTGTAAGGACTCATCCGGGATACATATCCATACCCACCAGTCTAACAATTTCTACAGCCACCCCACAATCTAGGTCTAATCATATTCCTCTACTCCCTTATATACAAGACACCAGCAAACAACTAAATACATACATATGTACAGCTAGTTTCACAAAACAAATGAAATAGATGAACCTTCCTAAGATATTCGAAAAGCGGCCTCTACACGGTCAATAATAATAGTCAATATCAGTATTGACAATATAAATATCAATACTCGTGCTAACCAATCACAATACTTCATTATCTTACACGATCAATATTATTGAAGACGAAGTTTGTGATTGGTTAGCACGAGTATTGATGGTTATATTGTCAATACTGATATTGACAATATTATTGACCGTGTAGAGGCCGCTAAAGTCTTATTGATATTGCCCTCATTGTCTCCTAATATATCTGTAAGACTGGTTGGCAAATTTATCTTTCCCCGCGCGTTTACATATTTCAAACATTCCAATAGAATATGCGGGACCGTTAATGTCGTATTGCAAGCGCTGAGGTTCTCTTCGGAATATGTGGCTGTGTGTCAGTCAACATGGTGTGACCGAGTCTCATTCTCACTAGGACAACTTTTTCTCGCCGAGACTCTCGATTTGAGATTGACCATTTCTTTGTAGTACCCTTTGATATTCCTTAGTTTATTTGACAGTTGCACTGATTGCCATTCCTTTTCCCAGTTGGAAAGATTTTTTTTTTTTTTTAGAAAAGCTTTCCAATCGAATGCAAGGACACGGTCGTCTCTACAAGACGCTTCTTTAGCAGCTTTGTCGGCAGATTCGTTATCTCTTATCCCCACATGCCGGGGAAGGCGACACTTTAATTTTCCTTGTCATTATTTCATAGGGAATACTATAACATTAACAAGTGCGTAACCAAGAACACAATTATTGGAGTAGTTTTCTTCATAGCAAATTATATACACGAAACTTGTAAAGAAAATTGATTTTTAGCCAAGTCAAAGAAGATTTTTGGGTAAGAATTGGGGGTAACATCATTTCAGGATGTAATTGTCTTAATGGATGAGGTAAGAGATTTGCCGGCAATCCAAAATATTGATTCATAGTCCAAACATGAATGAAATGGAGCTGTTGGGCCCTTTAATGGACTTCTCTCAGGCATCTGTTGGATTCCTTATAGATATTTGGTGATTTAAGTTGTCATCTCTTCGTAATACGGCTCTTATCAGATCCGTTAAGACACTGATATTGCAAATATTCTTACGATGAAATCGCATCATGGTGTGAAGTTTGTAAAGAGTTTTATTACGTACCAATTGCATAAAGCTTCTTTAAGATAAGTGCTGATTGAAAATTTTGAACCAACACTCCACAGTTTCAACCAGCAAATAATCTGAGGAAAGCTCTTGAAATATGGATGAAAAATCGGTTCATAACCAAACCAAGTATACGTATTCAACGTAATACCAGGATAATGGCTGCGGAAGCTTGAAAGCGTATGGGCATGGTTTTTCCCGAAATGGTTACAGTCATTGCATACTAATGACGTTCAATAAGTGTATTAATCACTCGGTAGATATAACCACAAAACAATACACGACCTAGCGCATAAAAATATCTTCTGAAATAAACAAAGTCTTTTCAATAAAATGCGATAAATTTTTATTTCTTAAAAATTTTAAATTTGAAAATAAAAAATATATAACTATTGCCCTTAAAGTGAAATAAGTTGTTAATGCTAATAATTAGAGGAGGTTTACTTCGACTTATTCAACAAGTGATTATTCTTTTGAAACTAATTTATCAAAACAAAACAAAAAATGGCATTTGCATTCAAAACTGTTAAAAGAAATTAACTACACGCAATGTTACCAACTAATTGTAATTATTAAACTAAATTCTTTATATAATAAAGAAATTAGTCCCAGAAGGATGGAGTATTAAAGTAAGTGGAATTTTTTTATATTTTAATAGTCACGGTTTCTAGTCACTAAGCGCTATTGGTGGTTCAACATTTTCACATTTCGTGTGGCGCGCTTTCAGTTCCGCTATTTTTGTTTGATCTGTTTTTTAAGACTGCCTCTGGCTGTTTGAGGTTTTATTTTTATTAATGTAACTTTTTAATTAAACAAAATTTACATTTAATATGATTTTGAAATTTAAAAATTATATTTACAATATTAAAAGCATGATTTTTTTTTTTTTTTTTTGCAATTTTCGCTTAATTCATAGAAAATATTAATGCTGACAATATATCGGCCTTTCGACAATATATATAATTTAACCTCTATTCTGACCTATAATCGCTATAATAATAATAATAATAATAATAAAAAATAAAAAATCTACAGCTTGCAGTTGTTTGGGCTATTCAATTTTTTCGAAAAGGAGTTGTCAAATTATCTTCTCAACTTATTCACAACTTAATTGAAAGCAAGATGATTAGATAAACACGGAAAATGCGTAATTTCTGAAGCCGAGAGTTTATATTGCCCATGAGAGTTTATACTGCTTCGACTGTTGCCGAGTTCTTAATAAGCACTATAGAGCAATTGTCCGATGCTCGTTGGCGTCTTAAGAAACCGGCTTATCCTTGAACCTTACATATCAAATTGTAGCAATTGTTGGCCGTTAGAAATGATCAGAAGTATCTGAATACACTCAGAAGTATGAGTACACTCATAACAACAGTAATAATACTTGAACATGTAGTGATAGGGCATACAAATTTTCCATTCTAAGATAGCCCCTGAAGAAAACAAACAATGTTTGTCGAAACGTCGGGTTACTAATTAAAAAAACACTTAAAAAATTATTTGGTGTTTTCTTATGATACCCTCTGGCCGATCAGCCAACCAACAGATACTTCTTGAACCTTACACTTTTAATCCTGTCTTTAGTTATGTTTCTTTAGCTTGTATGTTTATGTAGTATAGTCTTTGGCCAACTTATTATTATTATTATTATTATTATTATTATTTAAGCAATTAATATTTTAATGATAATTGTGCCTCGGCAAATATTGGTTAGGACCGCTGTGCTGGAAAGCATCAGATATATCCTTTCCGTGATAGCTGCTTCATTTTGTGGACATCGATCGGTTACGGCCGTTCCCCCGTAAACATCGGGTTATCTAAATAAACATCGTGATAACAAAGATTTGCATAGGGTAGAAACAGTTTTATATGAACCAACTGGGCTTATATTGGGAGTTTGTATCTATTTGTCGTCCTTTTTTTTTTTAAAGGCATCATATTTTTTGGTTCTTTACAAATGGACACATCACCAGTAGAAATATAATCTTAAAAATTATGTTATGGACTAAATTTATATGGTTCTTATTGGATAATTGCTATTTACCATCTTGTATTTGATTATTGTGCTTGGGCTACTCTAATAGTACTAGAATAGAATGCGTGTTTATTTACAAGAAAAAAATTAAAAAAAAATGTACAGACAACAAAGTATAAAAAAAAGCGTCTCTTTAGTCAAGCATTTATTCCGTCCATCTATTAATTTTAAGTGGCCATTTATTACAACTAAGTACATAGCTGGTCCAACGGATATTTCCTGTAGCTTAATGCATATTTTAGAAATATAACTAATTTTTCCATATGGCACCATTCAATAAAACAATTTCCCTATTGTCACTCATTTCTTGCCTAGATATCTAGCCCTGGATTTTTTTTAAATATTGGGCATACACCAATTGGATCTCTGCATCCTCTTTTTGGTGCAAATTACATAATGAACACAGTCTAGTTTATTCATTTCGCCAAGGTTTGTTATTTAAGTTAAATACTTCATCCTGAATCTTGAAAAGTAGACTGGCATGGCACTTATTAAACTGTTATCCATAGATGAGGTAACTGTTGGGCATAGAGTTGGTGGGTTAGCAGGGACTCCTGACAACGTTTTTTTTACATGTTGCTCCTTTATATGCAGACTTCATGGCTTGTAATAAATGGAATGAATCGTTTATTTTTTTCTTCTATTTCACCGCCAGTTAAAAGGATGGCATTATAATGGAGTTAATGAGGAGAGAAATTAGGTTAGATTAATTAGACGAGATATAAAGACACTGTTATAATATAGCTATAAGTTTACACAAACTGCACTGGACTTGTAATGATTTTTATAGAATAAAAGGTGAGAGTAGAAATATGACACGATGCGATGTATATGGTTGAATCTGATAGATAGATGTCTAGATCTCTCACTGGCTTATATACAGGTTCTCCCACTCTAGCCTGCTTAAGTCAGAGAGTACCAGAGAGGGTCTGTCTTCTCTCTCTTAATTCTCTCGTCTGTCTGCTCTGTCTTGCTGATGTAATTCTCTCTTGCTATTACAGTATTAAGAGGCACCTCAAACACCATTGATAATTCTGTACTACTCTCACTTGTTTTAATATCGTCAGTTATTAACAAGTTATTAAATAACTAATAAAAATAGCACAATAAAATTAGTTGAGTTTAACTTTACAAATATGCTACTACACTCAGCATACTAACAAAGCGGTCGTTGATTAGACACATTAAAAAAAAACTTGTAAATATACAATAAAAACCAAATAAAAGAATAGTAAAAATTCATTTGTGAAAACCTTTTATTGAACATGAACTTATCACAAATACACTAACAGCACTAACAATGAAACATACAATCACACACAAATATTGTAATTACAAGACTTGCATGTTTGTTTTGTGCGTAAGCTAATGTGACAGCTTGCACGATATAAATACACTTAGAATGTACACAGTAACTATTTGTTATTAATTATTTATTTATTTATTTATAATTTTATGTATGCATGTGAGAGCGTACTTAGATGTCGTAAGACAGCATACTTTATAAAAATTAATTGTTTATTTGTATTATTTTATTATGGTTTATTTTATTATGAGTTCTATAACTTATAGAACTTTTTAACAACTGATGCTATTAAAAACAATATTTTTACGTTATTAGAGTGGCTCCAGAATAATAAAGACAATAAATGGTTATTGTTTGATATGAAGTTATATGGGTATGAGAAAGAGAGGGAGAAGTAAAGAGAATGGATTTAGAATAAGATTATAAATAAACTAGATGATATGCTGAACACTGTATAATGAATGAATAGAACATACAAGCTGCAAGGATTTTACAGCTACAAAGAGAAGTTAGGTAGCGAGAATAATAAAGAGAGAGACTGGCTGAGTAAATAGAAAGTAAGAAGATAGGTTGCTGACTAGATGTACTGTTGTAAAAACTGTCGTAAAACTGTCCTGAAATGTTGGGCTGTTGCTCTATTTATAAGAATCGAACTCTCCCTCCCCTATAGTCTGGCCTATGTGGGGAATAACGAAGCTTTTATTCAACGTTTTATTCATAATGTCTGCTTCATAGCTCTTCGGATCCTATGAATCTTTAATGATTCATGATCCCATTAAAGAAGGCATGCAAATTTAGTCTATAACCTAATTTTAAACATTATATTTCTACTGCCACATGTTTGATTTTTTAAAAAATCGAATCATATTCGGAGCTGTTCGAATTATCAGTAGCAGCGGGTGAACTCTCCACAAACTACGACGCTGAGATCCTAGCAGTAAAGCTGGCACTGGATAAGCTTAGAACTGTAGATGTAAATGCCGGCAAGCTAGTGATTTTCATCGACTCGCGAGCTACTATAGCATCCCTGGTGTCACCCGCTTCTCCAGAGTCAGCAGTGTTGCTAGCTGCAAAGCTAAGCGCAACCCAGCTGTTTAGAGAAGGATGGGTGCTGACGTACCAATGGGTAGCCAGTCATTGTGGGATTGAGGGGAACGAGAAGGCAGACTCTCTGGCGAAGAACGGAGCAAAAATGAGCCAACCTCATAATCCTCTCAGCTTCAAAACAGTGTGCTCTTACTTGGGAAGAAATAAAAAAAGCAATGTTCGAAGAGAGCACCAATCCATAGCCGAAGGGAAAACTTGGGCGAAGCTGATGGAACAGCCGCTACCGCATTATTTGCCACGTAAGGTAGAAGTGGCAAACTTTAGAGCAGCCACAGGCCACAACTTCCAACAGAGCCATCTCCATCGCATTGGGGTAGTGGACTCGCCGATTTGTCCTCTTTGCCACCTAGAAGAAATGACGCAGAACCACCTCTCTACCTGCTCAGGACTGGACGACGTGCGCGCCGAACGCGCCACCGACGATCCTTATTTTCAAATTAGCAAACTTTATTGGACCGCTAGAACACGTCTTATGGCCCAAAAGGCCTTAGACTCAGGCGTAGGAAAAAAAAAATAATTTTTTTTTTAATGTAAGGCCCTTAAAAAAAGGATAACATGTGATTTAATCAGATACAGACTTCCCTTATATATCTTATTACTTCATACAAACACTTGCTTAAAAAACTGTGTGTATACAAGTCTGTGATATCACACTGTGTATATCAAGAACTCCTGAAGATGGGCAAACATCCGAAACAACGTTTTTTTGACAGTGTCAAAAAAAAAAAAAATGAAGCAAGCTATCACAAAAGATATAAATTTCTTTGATTTATAAACTTTGGAAAATAGATAAATCTAACTTGAAAATGAGAGCATAGGATTCAAATTCTTGTGAATTTTTATTGAGAATAAAAAGCCAAAATGTATAGATACATGAAATGTACATTATTCCAATGCAATAAAAGTAGTATAGTAAATAACTAGTAAATAAGTAACTATTTTATTTATTAAAAACAATAAAAAATTTATACCTAAGGCTAAGGTGTAATTTTGTGTTGTGGACTTGAACCTCGCATATCGGACATATGCTCTTCCGTTCCAACTGTCGGAATATACAACTGCGACAAACTGCAATAAAAAAAAAAAAATTACTATAATTAATAATTAAATATATAATTAGTTGTTTCATTAAATTCAAAATAAAAATAATAATGCAATTTTTTTATTTTTTATTTTAGACTAAAACGTAATTAAAGCACCTTTACTTGCCATGAATAGAATAGAGAACTACTCTCGTTCTACTCTCGTTCACTATTCTCTGTGATGTTGAGGTGTTCTCAACCTTTTTATTTTCCAAAATTATACATAAGTTTTTAAAATTGTTATGTTTTGAAGATTATTTAACAGTTTTTTTTTATGCCTTGAAGAAGACAATATATTTGTCGAAACGTTGGCAAGAATTTAAATTTTCTTATTTTTTTTTTAAAAAAAAGACCGAATTTCACAATCCTTTTCCTTTATATAAGAACGGTCGAGAAGAATCTTCCATAACAGTTATCAATTATAAACTCACACAGATAAAAAAAAAAATAAATGGAAACAATAAGGCAATTGATCAATCAGATCAACCATTTTGCAACAAGGCAAATTTGTCTCACTTTAACAATAAATAAATATATTTATTTAATTAATTATAACTATATTTTCTGGTATTTTATCCGCGTAACATGCACATTCCTCTTTTATTCCTGACCGGTTTCGGATGTTCATCCATCCATCAGAGCAAATTCACCAAGTTCGTGTAGAGAGTTTGGTGTTTCAACGCAATGTTTCTGTTACACTCGCACTCTGTTTAGAAAAGCAACAAGGGTGAGTGTAACCGAAATATTACGTTGAAGCACGAACTTGGTAAATTTGCTCTGACGATGGATGAAAATCCGAAGCCGGTCAGGAATACAAGAAATATGCATGCTATGATGAATAAATTCCATTCAAAATCTGTTTTTATCAGATGAAATATGTTTTTATCATTTATTAACTGTAAAATATAGCATAAAAAAAAAACAAACAAAAAAAACAAATGAAAGTTACAACCTCTTTATTTTGCCACCCAATTTTGCTTTTATAATTAATAATAAATAAATAAACTTTATTTTATTTAAAAAAATTATCAATAAAATAAAATGGATTTATATTGAATGTTTTTCTTATTAAAAGCAAAATACATTTTTTTTCTTCAGAAAGTTGTTTCAATACGTGTTGATATGTCTTTGATTATACACCTATCTAAAAGTTCTTCTACCTTATTTGAACTTTGTGAAGAAAACTAAGTTACACAAACTTCTAGTCACTTACAATTCGTTTACTGAAAGACTAAACTTGTGGTTTACACACAAACTATCTACAAAGTTTACATAAGTAAATTGTCTTACACGTGCTTAAAATACCATATACCTAACTAACCTTTCTCTAATGCTGTTATATAGTGTTTGAAAATATTTATTTAATGTATTATATATACTAGATTTTTGCATATTTATTCATAAACTTTATTATTGTATTAAAGTTTAGTTTTCTTTTAATATATTGAAGTTTTCTTCACTTTAATTAAGAAAATGTTATCAACAGCCAGTTTGTTGATCAGTTTAATTTCAAACGAGTATGATTTATTATACGAATAGTATTTTACTTTCTCTAATTACTGCGAGAGAAAGTATTGGAGCATTGCGTCAAATTTTTGTAATTGATTTTGGAGCGGAAATACATGTTTTGAAACCTCCCTGAGTAACAAAAAAAAAAAAAATTTTATTAGGGAATAATCTGTGTGAGTGTGACCCAAATAACACAACGAATTTGAAAAAAAATTGCTTCGAATCGTAACTTGATATTCCATAACTTGACCACCCCAATCGTGATGGCACTGAAGGTTTCAGATACAAATCCATCAACCAGAAATTGCGACTTTACTGAAAGTATTTTTAAGCGATTTTCTGAAAAATGGCCCCATGATTTTCATTATTAATTGTAATACGATCCAAAGAGAGAGGTCTAAAGCAGAGAGAGAGAGAGAGAGAGAGAGAAATTAAGAGTCTCACTCGCTACTTAAGCCAGGCTAGAGTGGGAGACTGTTTAAAATACAGCTGCGCAAGCTCTACATGAGACAGTCTTTCAACAGTTTATACTGCAGTAATAACGCGTCAGCAACCAACTAATATCCTTCTCTTCACTCACTCTAAAGCTCTCAATAATTACATGTAAAATCCTGGCAGTTTGTGTTACTTTCTCATTACACAGTGTTCCAGCATTATTTCCAGTTTATTTCTTTTTATAAACCCAATTCTCTCATTCTCATATCCATTATATATACTTCTTAATAAAGATTTAATATGAATTTAAAAAAAATGTGTTCTTTTGATTATAAAAATTACAATACTCAAGACTTTATTTTAAAATGAGAGCACCGCAATAAATTATGATTTGTAAAGATTGAATACCGTAAATAGTGTTTTAACTTTAGACTAGATACGAATAGGTGCAAGGATTATCGAGTAATACACTCCACCGTGTGAAAGTTAGTATGAATACAGCTGCAAATAAGTAAGTAGGTTGTAGCTGTTTCCGGTTAGGTATAGATTTTAGTGCGTATGTATTTATTGGAATGTTTGTATTTATTAGCGAGAATGTGATGATAGATTAGTGTATGCTTGGGTGATGCTTGAATAAGCATAACCAGTTCAATAATAAATTATACATTTACTTGGTCGAATGGTGAACAACCTATGCCAAAGAAAATAGTATTGCGAGTGTTTCACATCCGTTTTTTTTTTAAATTTATTTTATTTTTAAAATTTTTATGATCTTGTTCGAAACTATGTTGAGTTAAACTTATTTGTAATAGGATGCGAAGAGAGGTATCTAAAGCAGAGAGAGAGACACACACACACACACACACAAATTGAGAGTATCACTCGCTACTTAGGCCAGAGACTAGAGTGGGAGACTCTGTTTAAATACAACTGCGCTAGCTCTATAGGGCACAGTCTTTAAAACGGTTTATACAGCAGTTACAACGCGTCAGCAACTAACTACTATTCTTCTCTTTACTCATTCAAAATCTCTCACTAACAATTTCTATATTAGTGTAAAGTCCTAGGCAGTTTGTGTTACTTTTCTCATTATTACAATGTTCAGCATTATTTCAAGTTTATTTTATCTCTCAAACCCAATTCTCTCCCTCTCATATCCATTATATTAAATATATATTAGAAATATTGTTGGAATTTCAAATTTGAAGTAAATCTTGCGATTTTACAGAATTGGTTTTTGAGTTTGTATTTTTTTAAATTTTCTCGAAACGATAGTAACGATATCGTTTATACATTGAATACTAATAACAGCCCAAATATAAACCTATCACTTTTATTAGTAATATTTTTTTGAAAAAAATTATTATTAAGTAGTTCTGAAGAATCAGAGACGTTAAAAATTCAAATGTGTTTCAAATACAATATAATCAATATCTACGTGCTTCTGTTGGTAGGCTGAGACTTGTCCACCCCCAGTCGTGTGTGTTGTATACCAAATTTTTTCTTACTTTCTCTTACTCCTAGTAAGAGGAAGTATTGTAATCGTGTTAAATTTTGGATAACGAGTTTTCACCGGAAATATCCGTTTTGAGGTCCCTGAGTCCAAAACAGTGGTTTTTAGCAAATGGTCTGTGTGTGTGTGTGTATGCATGTGAACAGCATAGCTCAGAAACGAAAAACCGTAGAAAGTTGAAACTTGATATTCCGTTTAGTTATCAACGTGGGATCTGACAGTATGTTATCTGTCAAAATTCCTCAACCGGAAGAACCACTTTACAAGTTGTTTTTTTTACGTTTTCGCGATTTTCTTAAAAAATGGCTCCGACAATTTTCTTGAAACTTGAAATATAAACTAAACAAACACTGATCTACAACTTTTATTTAAAACATTTCTCTGGGAAAATTCATTTAAGGGCACTTTTAGGGTAGAGGTGGGGTTATGTTTTTCTCTAAACTGCTATCATAGTTGATTATACAATTCTATTATCCAAACAAAATTAATTAGAAATAAATAGATGGCCAAAATTCTGAGTTTCCAGAAAATTAGTAAACCGGAAGTGCGCTTTTACTTTAGTTTTTTTCAGTTTTCAACGAATTTCATTAAATTTGATACACAAACTATAGAATTTGTCAATTATATTTTTGAGAACTGGAGTAAGAGAAAGTTGTGTGAGCGTTTCACACCAGATTTTTTTAAATTTCAAATAGCGTATAAAAGGTGGGTAATTTTAGAGCTTAAGTCAGCCTGAAATCAAACTTCAAGAGGTCTCAAATGAATATTCGAATAAGTTAAAAAAAATCAACAGCGAATTAAATAAGAAATCAAATTTCAGCAGATTAAAAAATCGACTTCCATTAATATTCGAAGAATGACTAAAATTAGTGTCAAGAAAGAAACAGTATTCAAAAGCTCTATGTCGATATTTATTTCTGTAGGGCACAGAATTCTCTACAAGCTAGCCAAAACCAGGTTAAACCAACAGATAATTGCAAGAGTTCAACTAAGCTACACACCAAATCATTCTACGACCAAATATATCGCACTTTGCTCGCGCTCATACCACCCTTTCTTAGACTCATTCAGCTAACACAGTATAAATATAATGTGTGAGTACAGAAGGATTTGTCTGCCATCTACTCATCATTCTTCATTTCCTGCCTCCGTTACACACAAAATCAAGAATGTACCTCTTAGTTCTTATAATGAAAAAATCTTACTAATCTCGTATTATTAATCTCACACAGTTTGTAGAAATGCAAAAAATAATAAAGTAAACAATCTGAATTGATTAAAAAAATTCATTTCAAAACGAGTAGATGGACAACAAACTATATAAATGAATGGATGACACTAGTCAAAAAGCCTAGATAAGTAAAACATTTGCTTATCTATTATGGTTAGAATATAACTGATGATTGTAGGCAATGTTGTCCAGAATGGTTCAAGTCCAGAAGGGGTTGTGTTGTAGTACTGGCTATGGCAGAACAGAGGGTACTCTGTGTGCACTGACAGTTCGGCCACCCCTTTCTACATGAAATATTATTAAGCCTTCATTCACTTCCACTCACTTGCACACCAACAAGAACAACAACACACACCTACATACACACACACACACACACACACACTACCCCCTAGCCTCCTTTTCATAAAGAGAAAGTGACTCCAACTCTTCAACTTTAAACTAATAATTCTAAATAAATCCAGTACAAAATTGTTTTGAAACTTTCATCAGTAGTAAATAGAAAGATTGATTAAAAACTTTCGTTTTAATTTCTCGTTCAATTTTCAGGATTAAAATATAAAAAATATAAAAAAAAGGAAAAATCTGGTTTAAAAACAAATTAATCAATACAATAATTTCAGTGCGTCAAGTTGGCATCCTTGTACTTAGTTATTCTCATCAGCTGTTCGAGAGTATTTGGTAAAATAACCTCAAATGTATTCAGTTAACAATGGCAAATCCGTTCGAGCATTGCACCTCGGAATAACAACGCTCAATGATTAGATTTTCAGATCGAGAGAGTATCAAAGATAGTGAACTCCATGAAGGAATGTTGAAAGTGTATGGTAATAATTGTTTGAACCGTTCGAACGTTTAAAAATGGGTAGAATAGTTTAAAAGTGGCCGTGTAAGAGTCTGTGACGAGGAATGAAATGGACGACTGGTTGAAGTTGCAACTTCCTCTCTCAAATCTTGGATTAACGCGATAATCCAGTTCAACAAACGTATTACTGTTGGACTGATAGCTGAAGAAGTGCACACGAGTGTTGGAGCTGTCCATAACATTATTCAGAATAAGTTGCAGTATAAGAAAACTTGTGCGAGATGGGTTCCAACACAACTTACGTACGCCTACAAAGAAACCAGGTTTCAAATCACTCAACAGTTGAAAGAACGATGTTTAACTGAAAAAGAATTTTCGCAGTAGGACCTAGAGGCTGTTCGTGGGAAACATTTTCAATCTAATGAAGTAGTTAACAATCAGGAGCAAAAGTGGCTTCGAGATCAATCCAAAGAATTTTATGCCAGAGGCATACACAAATTAGAAGAACGATGATAGGACAAGTGTATAATGTGGCTGGAGAATATGTTGAAAAGTAGCAAAAGTTTTGTATTGATTAAATAAATTGTTTTTAAGCTATAGCGATTTGTCCCGTTACTTATTGAATGAACTGCGTATACTTAAATACCTTTTAAATACCTAGTATACGAAGTTTAAAGAAAATCGTTACGAGAAAAATCACGAAAAACTGAAAAAAAAGAAAAAATCTGGTGTGAAACACTCACACAACTTTCTCTTACTCCAGTTCTCAAAATTATAACTGACAAATTTTATAGTTTGTGTACCAATGTTAATAAAATTCGTCGAAAACTGAACAAATTGTACAGTAAAAGCGCATTTCCGGTTCACTAATTTTCTTAAAACTCGGAATTTCGGCCTTCTATTTGTTTCTAATTTATTTTATTTGCATGATAGAATTGTATAATCAACTGTGATAGCATTTTAGAGAAAAACATAACCATCCCCTCCCCCAAAAGTGCTCTTAAATGAATTTTCCCAGAGAAATGTTTTAAATAAAAGTTGTAGATCTTTGTTTGCTTAGTTTATATTGCAAAGTTTCAAGAAAATTGTCGGAGCCATTTTTTGAGAAAAGCGCGAAAAAGTGAAAAATAATTTATTAAAATCATTTATTAAATTGGTAAATAAACGCACTTCCGGTTATCCAATTTATTTCAAACTCGGAATTTCATCAACATATTTAATTCTAATTAACACTGTTTAGACGACAGAATTGTCTAATAAACTGAAATAGCACTTTAGAGGAAAACCTAACCCCACCCGTCCCCCAAAAGTGCACCTTAATGAATTTTCCCGGAGAAATGTTACAAACAAAAGTTGTAGCTCTTTGTTCGTGTAGTTGATATACCAAGTTTAAAGAAAATCGTCGGAGCGATTTTTGAGAAAATCGCAAAAGAGTAAAAAAAAAAAAAAAACTAGTGAAGTAGTACTTCCGGTTAAGGAATTTAGACAGATAACATACTGTCAGATCCCATAGTGATTACCTAAACGGAATATCAAGTTTGAACTTTCTAGGGTTTTTTGTTTTTGAGCTATGCTGTTCACATAAATACACACACATGCACACACACAGAGACCATTTGCTAAAAACCACTGTTTTGGACTCAGGAGACCTCCAAACGGATATTTCCGGTGAAAACTCGATATCGAAAATTTGACACGATTACAATACTTCCTCTTACTAGGAGTAAGAGAGAGTAAATAAACTTTCAGCAATATCACTTCCGGTTGATGTATTTTACCCAGAACCTTCGTGTCAAATGCGGTGGTGGTAATATCTAAGTGGAATATAAAGTAGATTTATATTTTTTTCGTTTTTTATTTTATTCTGAGATATTCAATTTTAAATACACACAGACAGACAGACCGACAGACCATTAGCTAAAACCATTGTTTTCAACTTTTGCAAACTTCGACATGTATTTCCGGTCAAAAATCAATTTCTAAAATTAGACATAATCACAAAGTAGAAACATCAGTAAGTCTCACATCAATAAAACTCGCACTAAAGGATTTTAATTTTAAAAGATGAGTAAACCACTTATTAAAATATATTCCAGCTTAATTTATTGTTTTTATGGTCCCTCATTTGATATACATATAATTAAAATTTAAAAAAAAGTACTATAATTTTTTTATTAGAAAAAAAAAAAATTCTCCCCGGCGGGGAATCGAACCCCGGTCTCCCGCGTGACAGGCGGGGATACTGACCACTATACTACCGAGGACCACGAGTGGCAGTGCTAGAATTTCTCATACTAGTTCCTAACTTCCCCATACTTACATCTAAACTGAATTTAACATTTTTAAATCTTTTTTGGTGGATAACTGAAAACATTAAACAGATAATAATTAATGCAATTAAATAAAGAGTAGTTTTTCAATAATATTTGTCATTAATTTACTTTCATAGATTTCTTTTCTACGTAAATATGTCAATGTGAAATTAGTTTCACAGCCAATTTGATTAAACAATAAGGGAGCATGTAATCATTAAATAAATTATTGGCCAAGGTAATTAATGAATAATTAATAAAAACTAGTCGCTTTAAATTATTATTGCCTATGAATCAATACTAATGTATTTGTAAATGACTTAAACTAAAGAAAATAAAGCAAAAATTTATATAATGTTTCTAAAAGCCTAAAAGGCTGTTTAATATATTTAGTCCCAGCTCTCAGACCTTTCACTAAATCTTTCCATACTTTTCGTCTTCCATAATTCTAAGAATTTGCTACCTCTCTTATTTGAAAAGGACACTAATACTTGGGTCCAATACTAAACAGGTGTATTTTAAATTTGGTTAAACAGGTGGCCAACCTTTGAAATATAAATTTCTCTCTCTGCTGTATTTAAGAAAAACAGAAAAGAGAAATACGATCATTTCAGTATCACGAGAGGTTTGACCGGAAGTAAATGTTTTGAGATGTTTCGAGAAACTCATTATGCGCTTAAAAAAAACCACCAAATATGTAAATGTTAAGGCTTTACTAAATTTCAAATATACGTTTTCTAAGAAATTCAAGTGTAATTATTTTAATGATATTTCTATTACTGCTGGTTGCGATCGTTTCAAATTTGCGATATTGAGTTTTCATCCGAGATTACATTTTTTGAGGTGAAAAACTCTGGTGTGAAACACTCACACAACTTTCTCTTACTCCAGTTCTCAAAATTATAATTGACAAATTTTATAGTTTGTGTACCAAATTTAATGAAATTTGTCGAAAACTAAAAAAAAACTGGTCAGCAAAAGCGCACTTCCGGTTTACTAATTTTCTTGAAACACGGAATTTTGGCCATCTATTTATTTCAAATAAATTAATTTTGTTTGGATGATAGAATTGTATAATCAATTATGATAGCACTTTAGAAAAATACATAACTCCACCTTTCCTCTAAAAGTGCCCTTAAACGAATTTTCTCAGAGAAATGTTTGACGTAAAAGTTGTAGATCTTTGTATGTGTAGTTTATATAGCACGTTTCAAGAAAATTGTCGGAGCCATTTTTGAGAAAATAGCAAAAAAATAAAAAAAAACAACTAGTAAAGTGGTACTTCCGGTTGAGGAATATTGACAGATAACGTACTGGCAGATCCCATGGTGATAGCTAAACGGAATATCAAGTTTCAACTTTCTACGATTTTTTTGTTTTTGTGCTATGGTGTTAACATACATACATATACACACACACACACACACACACACACACACACACACACCCACACAGACTATTTGCTAAAAATCACTTTTTTGGACTCAGGGGATCTCAAAACGGATATTTCCGATGAAAACGTGATATCGAAAATTTGACACGATTACAATAATTCTTGTTTACTAGAAGTATGAGAAAAAAAAAACGCACTTCCGGTCAACCGATTTCCGTACAAAAAGTATCCTAATGAATTGTTCGAGGGGGGGGGGGATTTTTTTATTTTTTATTTAATGCGCGTCAACATCTATGGTCATTGGTGCCCGGAGCCTTCTCAGTACACTGCCGGCCTTTGGACAGTGTTCTCTCCTTACAGACAACACTGTCCATCACCGGGTAGTAAGCTGTAGTGGCTCCTAGGAAGAAAATAATCTAACGCGTAGCACAGATGTACTCGAACCCGGATCCTCCGCGTGGGAGTCCAGTACGTTAACCATTTAGCTGCTATTTCCTTCCATTGGGAGAAATGTTTCAAATATAAGTTGTAGCTTATTTATTACATAGCAGTCGATAAACTATGTTCAAAGAAAATTGTAGGTTACGTCATTTGCAAGAAAATATCAGAAAACTGAAAAAACTGTTCAGAAGCGTCGCATTTCTGGTTAACATATTTTTTTTTTTTTTTTTAATTAGGAATATTGCTAACAAATTTAATATTATTTAGGTAATAATATTATATAATAAAGAGGAAAACATAACCACCACCCCTTCAAAAAAGGTCCCTTAAAAGGATTTTACCAGAGAAATGCTACATAATAAAAGTTGTAGTTCTTTGTATGATGATATATGATATATTTTATTTGTTTCTATACATTACTTACAATATAATAGGCTCGTCAAAAAACACTTATTCACTTACAAAATTATACTGCTATGATCACTGTCAAAGAACTTTACACCCAATAATAATAAAACTCGCTGGTATACTTTACTTATAATTCAGTTTATTTGAAATTCTTCTAACGTCCAATTCTGTTCCATAAACAGAATTCTTTATTATATTATTCTTAAAAAATTATGAACCACTTCTTTATTAAGAAGTGGTTCATAATTTTTTTAAATTGGATGTAATCCATCTGACTTAATTCATTTGGAATTTTATTATATATCTTCGCGGACATAATACTTGGAATATTGCAAATTTTGTCTGTCTTTTTGAAGGTAAGTTTATATCGATATTCTTACGTATATTATAACAGTGTCTGTCGCCTCTCGTATCCTTATTTGTACTAATTTTTTTGTTGTAGAGCGAGATTATAGATATATAGTGATGTTAATGTCATGATGTTTAATGCTGTAAGTAATGTCCTACAGCTATTTCGAGTCTTTTTAAACGTCATAATTTTCACTGCTCTTTTCTGTCTCTTCTCTTTGAAAATATTCGTGGCGTTAGCTGAAACCCCCTATAGTTCAATACCATACACCATCCTGGAGTGAAATAATCCGAAATAGGCTAGTAGTCTCATTACTTCTGGTAGGACTTTTTTTCTCAGCTTCCTCAGAAGGAGATTTGTAGTTAGAATACCAAGTTTTGTAAGAAAATCGTTAGAGTCATTTTTTTCGAGAACTGTCGCGAAAATCTGAAAAGTAAAATGGTACTTTTGATTGTGAAATTTTGACAGGTAAGTAAATTTTGACAGGTACGTAGAACTTTCTACGTTTTTTTTTCGTTTTGAACTGCACCCTTTATATACATTCAAACACACACACACACATGCGCGGATAAATTGGCCAAAGAAACCTCAAAATCCACAACTTTGCCGGTGAGTTATAGAGAAGTAACCTCGTCAGTTATTACAAGAAAACTGCAAGATGCATTTATAGCTGTATTGAACCAAATATTATGGCTTTCTGCCACAAAAAGGATCCATCACCAATCTTCTTCTTTCCTAAAGTTATTACACGAGCCGAAAGCCTTGCAGAGGCCTGATCATCCAGATATCATACAAGATGACTCAGGAGTGTTGAGTGGACATGGAAGGTTCAAGAGCTATTTTACACCGTATCAACATCATAGATGATGCTAAATGTTCATGCCTGCTAAAATCAATCCAAGATGTTTGAACATTTAATATTAAACTGTCCACTACTTGATACCATTAGAGCTCCATTAGTTCAAACAGTTATTCTTCAGTCCGGCAGCTAAAGCGGCAACGTCACCAACTACTAAATTCTAAATATTATGACCAGTTTTTAAAAATTCATTAATTCTAATAGACGTTATTATTTAATGATTTAAGATTTTCTACTTCATTTTTACTTTTTGTATGATTTCCATTTTTATTTTGTTTTTGTTAAAGTACCTGTTTAAGTTGTTTGTTTTTTTTTCTACATTATTAATGATGTTGGGTCGGTGTGTGGCCACCTTCTTACAATCACTAAGCCCTTCTTTCCCGTCCACTTGCCTCCCTTTTTTTCTGTCCCTTCTGTTATATCCGTTATTGCATCACTATGCTATATGTTTTCCCTCACTATTTTTTCGTCTTCTACCCTCCGCTCGTCTACTTCTTCATTCTTCTTCTGAGAACCAGAACAGTTTGCATCTCTGTGCTTATCACTTATATATTTCGCCTTATAGTTCAACGCGCTTTTAAATTGAGTGACACTTTAGTCACTCCTTCGCCTTGCGCCTTCATTCCGCACCATTGACATAAGAGTCTACCTTCCGCGCCCAGTTTGTTGCGCCACCATCCGCCGATTACACAGCAGCAATCACCGCCGCTAACAAACACTCTCATCTCTCTGCTTCTACGCCTCAATTCCTTTATCTCATTACTCCTTTGCCCCACGCACACATCCACACATACACACGTACACACGCCACATCTTCCTTGACCGTCCACCTATCGCCTCAACTTCGCTGCTTGCGAATTCAACATCACCACTATCAAAGGTAAGTCTTAACTCGTTCTTTGCACCTCTTTTCTTTTAATTTCATTTATTGTTTATTACTTTCTCTTACTCCTAGTAAGAGGAAGTATTGTAATCGTGTCAAATTTTCGATATCGAGTTTTCACCGGAAATATCCGTTTTGAGGTCCCCTGAGTCCAAAAAAGTGGTCTGTTGAGTGTGTGTGTCTGTGTGTGTGTGTGTGTGTGTGTGTGTGTGTGTGAACAGCTCAAAAACGAAAAACCGTAGAAAACTGAAACTCAATATTCCGTTTAGTATCAACATGCGATCTGACTGTGCGTTGTCGGTCAAAATTCCTCAACCGGAAGTACCACTCTACTACTTGACTTTTTTGCGTTTTTCTCAAAAATGGCTCCAAGGATTTTCTTTAAACTTGATACATCAACTACATATACAAGGAGCTACAACTTTTATTTGAAACATTTCTCTGGGAAAATTGATTTAAGGGCCCTTCTGGGGGAGGGGTGGGGTTAGGTTACCCTCTAAAGTGCTATTTTACACAATTCGGTCATTTAAATAATGTCAATTAGAATTAAATATGTTGTTGAAATTCCGAGTTTGAGAAAAATCGGAAAACCGGAAGTGCTTTTGTTTTAACACTTTACTAAATATGATTTTTTTCACTTTTTCGCGATTTTCTCCAAAATGGCCCCGACGATTTTCTTGAAACTACAAATATGAACTAAATATTCAGAGATCTACTACTTTTATATAAAACATTTCTCTGGGAAAATTGATTTAAGGGCACTTTTAGGAGAGGGGAAGGATTACAGCTTCCTCTAAAGTGCTATCATACTTGATTATACAACTCTATCATCCCAATGAAATTAATTAGAAATAAATAGTTGGCCAAAATTTCGGGTGTGAAGAAAATCAGTAAACCGGAAGTGCGCTTTTACTGAATAGTTTTTTTCAGTTTTCGATAAATTTCTATAAATTTGGTACACAAACTATAAAATTTGTCAATTATAATTTTGATAATTGGAGTAAGAGAAAGTTGTGTGAGTGTTTCACACCAGATTTTTTTTTTTTTTTGTATTTCGTTTAGTAGCGTACGTTCGCCACCTCGCTCGCCTTGGGTGTCTGCGGCGCACACAAATAGTATTTCATTAACTTGAATTTATTTTGTAGCATGAATATGCTTGTATATGCAATTCTGCACATATTGCATGTAATATATGTATTTATGGAGTATACTGTAAATAAAGAATTAAAACAAAACACTCACACACACACACACACACACACACCATTATTGAAACCCACTTTTTTGGACTCAGTGGACTTCAAAGTGTATTTTCCAGTAAAAACGCGATATCGAAAATTTAATACGATCGCCATACTTCCTCTTACCGCAAGCAGTAAGAAGAATGTAAAAAGGAAAATATATATTATATTGGTTAATTCACTAAAAAGGAATCAGCATGTTTATTACAAATAACTCTAAAAAAGAAATCTTTTATGAAAATTACATTTTAATAAAAGAAGTGTAGGTATAAATAACCAGCGAAGGGGAAAAAAATCCTAATTTTTTGGGTATAAAAAAAAGTATAAAATGCGATATAGAGATGTAAAAAAAAAAGTAAAAAGAAAAAGAATTTGTGTGCAGAAATCCTTAGGAATTCATAACCGAACAAAGTTATCAGGAGAAGAAAACTAAGTGGGTTGAGAATGAGTGGAGCTATATAGGTATGGTTCTTTTTTTTTGAGTAGATAGGTAAGAACGGTTTATGTGGTGGGGATATGAAGTTGTTTAAAGGCAATATAAGAAGATCGAGTGAGCACTTGAACAAGAGAGAGAGGGGGGCTAAAGAAGAGAAGAATGCCTATAAAAAAGGGATTTCCACGAAAAGTGTAACAAGAGAGGAGAAGGGCAGCTAGGGTTTAGGCTCAGTGGATTGGCCCTAAAACCTTGAGGCACTTCTCTCTCTCACTTCTCCCACTGGCTCTCGGCTCTCTTGACAAGGCAAACTTAATAAATACGTGAAACCAGGCCACAACAACAGTTTATTACACTCCAAGAAGTACTATACCACACAATTTCATATACTTCCCTAAATTCCTCATTATTGTTGAAATGTAATGGTGATTATTATTATTATTATTATTATTATTTATGTAAGCCATAATTTAAAAACATGTCCACAACTTTTTTAAAACTTCACTACAGGCCCTCCTCTTTGATACATAATTCTTTAGTAATTAATTCAATTAATAATTATATAATTAAAAGTGAAATGTGTATAGTATAATTCAAATTTTACACCCAATAAGGTTTAGATAATCGTGAGGATGTTATCAGGTATGATGTAATTAATAATAATGATAGCAAGATAATCAGAATGTTAAATACTTAAACAATAGCATTACTAAGGGAAGGGAAAATAGCTAAGTGGTTAGCGTACTGGACTCCCACGCGGAGGACCCAGATTCGAGTCCAGCTGTGCTACCCTTAGATTTTTTTCTCCCTAGGAGCCTCTGCAGCTCACTGTCTGGTGATGGACAGTATCATCTGTGACAAGAGAACATTGTCCGGAGGCCGACAGTGCACTGAGAAGGCTACGGGCGCCAATGACCATAGATGTTGTTGACGCGCCTTAAATTAAAAAAAAAAAAAATCTGGTGTGAAACACTCACACAACTTTCTTCTTAGGGCCAGTCTTTTCAATTCAAGCTTAAGCTGAGTTTAGCTAAACCTTATATAAAAATGAAACTTTCTGTCTTACCCATTAAACCGAAGTCGGACTTCCAATTGGTGAATTTTGCCCAAAACCCCTTGATCAGTTGGGTAATACTATCTAATCGGAATACCCAATTTGAATTTCCAGCGGTTTTTTTTTTCCGTTTTGGGGTGATTTATTATATACGAACACACAACACTGCAAGCGCGTGTTTCTGGTGTAAACACAAAAACAGGAAGGTTACCTTTGAAGGATTGTAGAACATTAGCTTAAATTTAATCAAAATTATATTAAGTTTTCTAATATTTAATTTATTATTAAATTGATTTCAACATGTTAAAACAAATCTTTTTCAGACTGTGCTGGTGTTGTCAGAGGCCTACATAATCTCACGAATAACTTTTAGCCGAAACTTAAGTTCATATATAATAAGTGTACTTTAGATCAAGAATCATAATATTAGTTTCATGAGATCTATATTTTTATAAGAATAAAATTTCTTAGTATTGAAAAAGGAGCTTGAAAGTGTTAGGAAAGCTGTTTGAATTATCTATCCTTTTTGTGCTATTATTCATGGCCATATCACTACTATATGTTTGTAATCTTCACGCTCGTGACATTTCTAGAAATTTTTTGTTTAATTTTGTATAGATAAGCACCACCAACTGCATGTTATGTAAGGGGTATGAGAAGGAAAGAATTGGGTATATAAGAAGAAATAAACTGGAAATAAATGCTGAACACTCTATATTGAGAAACTACGTAATACAAACTGCCAGGATTTTACACGTAATTAGAAATTAGTAGCGAGATTTAGTGTGAGTGAAAAGAACAGTAGTAGTTGGTTGCTGACGCGTTGTAACTACTGTATAAACTGTTCTAAAGACTATTTTTTAGGACTACCCAGCTATATATATATATACAGAGCCTCCCACTCTAGTCTGGCCTAAATGGCGAGTGAGATTCTCAATTTTGTGTTTCTCTCTCTCTGCGCTTTGGATCCCTTTCTTTCGGATTCTATTACAGTTAATTTCTGTATTTTACTTTAATATCATTAGTACATTTTAGAAATATCTTTCAGACATTAAAATTTATTTATATAGAGCTGAATAATATTATCTTTCGTCACTTGTGAGAAAAAGTAATGGCTGTTTTTATACTACTTTTAACATTATAATATACTTTCATATTATTACACGGTGGCAGAAAAAAATATTCTTTTTTTATTGATATTTTAAAAAATAGAGAGTAAAATTTGCTTTTATACCTAGTATTAAATCTATCAAAAAAGTAGATTCAAAAACACATTCTAAGTGGTGTAACAGGTGGTTAAACAGCAAAAGGATCTAATGATAAAATTAATAAAGTAGCTTTAGGAAGTGTAATAAAGGACAGCAACCTGGCGTCCAGAAAGATTATTACCTGTTAATTTAATTGCATTTATTTCAACTTATTTATTTACATATAATTTCGTGTTGGAACTGAAATAATGTGTAAACTTTATATTTTACAAGAGACCTGTTGAATTTTGTAGGTGAAAATTAAAAATTAATTCTTATCCTTAAGTGAAATTCCCAAAGGATTTGCTAAATACTAAGGTGTTCAAGACAGTGAAATTATATACCGTTTTGTGTTTTATACTGTTTTTGAGTGATTACGTCAACTGGACTCGCTCATATCATACAGCTACAATTTTTCTGTAGGAAAAGCTGAATAGCCACTCTTCAGAGATCTTGATGTCCCGGAAGATATTTCAGATTGATAATAAGCCAGTACAACAATGACAATCTTCTTAAACACAAAAATACATGCATACACACTTCCAACAACAGAATTACGCCAGTGATTAAACATGCTTACAGATTCTACGAAGAAATACATACAAGGAGATGTATCTACAAAGTTACAACATGGCAATCCATGCCTGTAGCCAATCAATTTTCGCGGCAAAAATGCGCAATATTTATCATCTTTCTTATTTTATATACAGATTTAAATAATTCCAGCAAATCATTAAATACAAAAATTAAGTTCTCATAAAGATATGTTTAATCTTTTTTTGATCATTAATAGAATTAGGTATCGAATAAAATTATCCTATGTCTGACGCGGAACCACCCCCAGACTAGCCTTAAACGAACTTCCTCCTTTAACCAATGTTTCTAGCATATTTGCCGACTTCTTGACAAATGCTCAAAACTGATTCTACAAAATAAACGACGACTTTATAGTGTACCAATTTGGAATTAGGGAATAGAACTTTATAGGACTGCTAAACGAAATAATCTCAACAAACTTCAAACTCTCGAATTCACGAACCTATGCCGTATCATCAATGCTCTTTTTTTTTTACATCATGAACAAAACAATCCATACTGACTTGAAGATTCCATTCATACACGCCCTAGCAAAATCCAGATAACTTAAAATGCATAGTAATTTTCCTCCATCCTAATCCTCTTGTTCATTCATATTCTCTGTTCGAATTCACTTCCGGATAATCCTTCAAGACGACTGAAGCATCATTGGCCCCTTGACCGCTTGGGCTTGGGTTATCGATAGATAACTCTTATCATTCACGCCAACCACGTCTCATTTTTACTTTCTCTTATTCCTAGAGTAAGAGGAAGTATTGTAATCGTGTGAAATTTTCGATATCGAGTTTTCACCGGAAATATCCGTTTTGAGGTCTCCTGGTCCAAAAAAGTGGTTTTTACCAAATGATCTGTGTGTGTGTGTGTGTGTGTGTGTGTGTGTGAACAGCATAACTCAAAAACGAAAAACCGTAGAAAGTTGAAACTTGAGATTCCGTTTACGTATCACTATGGGATCTGACAGTACTTTATTGGTCAAAATTCCCCAACCGGAAGTACCACTTTACTAGTTTTTTTTTATTTACGTTTTTGTGATTTTCTCCAAAATGGCTCCGACGATTTTCTTTAAACTTAATATAACAACTACACATACAAAGAGCTACAACTTTTATTTAAAACATTACTCTGGGAAAATTCATTTAAGGGCACTTTTTGGGGGAGGGGTGGGATTAGATTTTTATTTGACGTGCTATTTCAGTTTATTACACAATTCTGTCATCTAAATAATGTTAATTAGAATTGAATTTATTGTTGAAATTCCGAGTATAAAACAAAAATTGGTTGACCAGAAGTGCGTTTTACATTACCACTTTACTAAATAATTTTTTCACTTTTTGCGATTTTCTCAAAAATGGCGCTAACAATTTTCTTGAAACTTCGTATATATAAACTACACATAGAAAGAGCTACAACTTTTATTTGAAACATTTCTCTGGGAAAATTGATTTTTAAGGGCACTTTTAGGGGAGGTGTGGGGGTATGTTTTTCTCTTAAGTGCTATCGTAGTTGATTAAAGTATAATTGGACGACGATAGATTATACAATTCTATCATCCAAATAAACTTAATTAGAAATAAATAGATGGCCAAAATTCTGAGTTTCAAGAAAATTAGTAAACCGGAAGTGCGCTTTTACTGAACAGTTTTTTTTTTCCCGGTTTTCGACGAATTTCATTATAATTTTGAGAACTGGAGTAAGAGAAAGTTGTGTGTGTGTTTCACACCAGATTTTTATGTACATAAATCACTTTTACTTAGGTAGTTGTAAAATTCTAAAGAAATTTTAAAAAAATGATTTTCAACAGAAACATTGTAAACAAAAAAAAAAAATCTGGGGTGAACTGGTGTGAAAAAATCACACAACTTTCTCTTACGGCAATTTATAAAATCGTAATTGACAAATTCTATGGTTAGTATAACGAAATTCGTCAATATTTTAATGGAGAACATCGCGAAACGCAACTCCGGTTTACTAATTTTCTGGAAATTCGAAAGTTTGGCAATTTATTTATTTCTAATTAATTTTATTTAGATGGTAGAATTATATAATCACCTAAGATAGCGCTTTAGGGGAAAACATAACCCCATCCTTTCCCCAAAAGCCCCCTTAAATGACTTTACCCGAAGAAATGTTTCAAATAAAAGTTGTAGTTCTTTAACTGTGTAGTTCACATGTTTAAAGAAAATCGTTTGAACCGTTTTAGAGAAAATAGTAGAAAACTGGAAAATACTTGTCAGTGAAAATGCATTTTCGGTCATCTGATTTTCTTCTAACTTAGAATTTCAACAACATGTTTAATTCTTATTAATATTATTTAGAAAATATAGAATTGTATAATAAACTGAAATTGCAACTTTAGAGAAAAACTTAAAGGGCACCAAAAGTGCCCTTAAAAATGAATTTTCCCGGAGAAATGTTTCAAATAAAAATTGTAGCTCTTAGTATGTGTAGTTGATATATTAAATTTAAAGAAAATTGTTGGCGAAAATTGGAAATAAGTGAAAAAATATCATTCAGTAAAGTGGTACTTCCGGGAGTCGGATCCCATGGTGATATTTAAACGGAACATCAAGTTCGAACTTACTGTGATTTTTCGTTTTTAAGCCATTCATATTCACGCAAGACCCACAGACCTATACCATTTTCTAAAAAAACACTTTATTGGACTCAGGAGACCTCAAAACTTATGTATTGGGGGAAGTTAAGAATCATATATTAAAGCTAGTGACATTCAATCACTGGAGAAGTCTGTGATTTTTAGCCTTGCACGATACATCGCTCTGCCAGATCAGTCTGTCATTCTCTCACGCTACCACACTCTTTCTATATCAATACTGTAAAGACCTTGCAGCACTCGTTTTGCTCGAATCAATATAAGTACAGTGAAAAACGATTAACATGAAACTGAAGGGACCGAAATTTTTTTTCGTGTTAAAAGGATGTATGCCAAAAAACTCACCATTAGTTTCGATGTTGTCAAATTTTATTAATTCGTTTTCCTATTAAAATTTACACTTGTAGGTACATACATTGGCAGTCTATACTTACATGTACACGCGGTATTGTGTAGAGGCACAATATATATTGTCCAACACATCATATTAGATAGATAAATAATTATATGTACATATATATGTATTTAATAAAAATCATGTAAAAAAATTTGATATTTTTTTTTTTGCAGTGTCTTTTTCAACATCAAATTGCCGACATATTGTTTTGATATTGTCCATCGTTTTATTCATTTCACCAAACTCTGATGCGCATCTAAATAACTGCGCATAGTATACACTATGTTCCGCATTTCTGTTGCCGTGATTCACCGATTTCGACACAGCCATCATCGAATTCGAAAACTAAATAACAAGTAAAATGAAATGTTTTGATAATGGTAGTGCCTTTTCCTACCCAAAGACAAGCGGTAACGTAGCAACTGTGGCAGACCATTGTTAGGTCTGCGAAAAAAAAAAAATAAGCCAAAAAAATCTCGGTGACGATGCGCCGCAGAAACAGGTATATTCTGTGCGTCCGAGAAACAAAAAACTTTTCGTGTTAAGCGATTTTTGTTTCGAAATTACATAATATTTTGTTGGGACCGCAGTATGATTTTGTGTTAACCGATTTTTCATGTTAAACATGTTCCTAAATCATCTATATAATGGATATGTTAGGTGGAGAGAATTTAGGTCTGGTTGATGATATAAGAAGAAGACTTGGTTAACACTGGTTACCTATTATATTAATTAAGAGACACAGACTGCCTGGACTTAACAATAGAGAAATGTTTAAGGTAGAGTGGTATGGAAATGACACGTGGCGATAGGATGTATTGAACTGAATTCAA